>JASANA010011794.1:0-12901 GCA_030248095.1 Ptycholaimellus sp. GST1_10 | reverse complement strand
TCTATGTACGTTCTTCGTTCAGTTACGTATTGTTCCGCCTCTCATCCAGGACTAATTAATACTTGTCCTAGCCACCTCTACATCACGTCCGCCTCACCATGTTTGTACTTCGAATTGCTACGGATTCTCCTTGGGTGCTAGGCTATCTTGTGGTCCGTTCATCAGCTTGCATTGAATTGCGGAGCCGGAAAGTGCTAAATGTCTTCGTTCGATGGTCAATGAAGCATATAAGAAAAGGCATCCAAGTGTGGTTGAAAAAATACAAAGTACTGGTGGCAGAGCGTATCATATCATTCTCCTTCCGTCTGATGAGGGAAGACATAGAGAGGCGAGTAGGAATGTATATCGTAATCAAACGGGCGGGGCAAAGCGTGCTGGGAGATGAACTCTGCTCATAGACGAACAAAATTATGAAGCAAGTTAGGATGAAAGGAACTGCAAAAAACGGTCTCTACAACAAAATTTATGAGGACAGAAGTTTAGAAGCCTCTATACTGCGGAATGGTCCTTCAGGCCGTTCCATGGTCAAAAAACTCCCTCTAAAAGTTCTGCAACCTTCCTACCCCACTGGACCCTGTTTCAGTCAATTAACTAATTAACAGTATGCAACTAGTATATTTCATTAAATGCCTAATTTTTACTTATTGTTGGATTTGCTGATTTAGAGGCATTGCTGCTCGGTTCCACGATGGTTCATCACCGTGACGGTTCATCGCCGCAAAGGTTCATCAAAACGACGGTTCACCACCGCGACGGTTCATCACCGTGAAAGTTCATCAAAACAATGGTTCATCACCACGACGGTTCATCACCGCGACAGTTCATCAAAACGACGGTTCATCACAGTGACGGTTCATCACCACATTGTTTCATCACCAAGCACCTTATCATGACCAATAAATTTATGGCAACTGTCTCAGTTCCAGAAATTAATCAAAACTTTGTTAAATATTGACAATTATGTGCTGCAAGTGATACTGTTCCCGAATTCCATTGACAATTTATTCAAAATTTTGACATTGATAAGTGGCAGCTGTCATAGTTACAAAATTAAACCAAATCTTTTTAATTGTTGACAAATTTTAAGATGTAAGTTTAACAGTTCCAATTTGCACGACCTACCACATTGTGGCTAACTTAAGAACTAACCTCAATTTCTATTCGATTAAATAATAGAGATGGTTGATGTTTCAAACGTTCTGGCGCTTTTGTATGAAGTTGCGATCTCAAGGCATGCCTACTAAAACGAATAAGTGCTCGTTCAATTTTAAATTCGTACTGTCTGGGTGGAGGATCTTCATATTTACAAAGAAAAAATTCGTATGTCTTCGTTTTGCCTAAATGGCTATGGATACATTTGGAGGTAACTATTGCTTGCAACTCATTAACAAATCGCTATGAATGTACGATTGAATTTTAAAAGGTTGCGATTGTTAAATCAATTTTAACAAATGTCTGTACTTTGCACCTGGATCTCTAGCTGCAGCTCTAGCAACCCTGGTCAGTGGTGGGCAGGTAGTACTTTGAAAAGGTGGAAAAGTTGGTAAGGCAAAAAAAAATGGTTCCGATTTGGTCCGCTTGGAACGGGTGGTACTGGTTAAAACAGATTTTGGAGGCTACTTGGATCGCTTGGTACTTGTAAACCGAAATTCCAACTTTTCCACCTAAAAATACCTTATGTTTCCTTTGTTTTTTTGACGTTTTTTAGTCTAAATTCTTATTTTTTCTCTGCCCCCAGCGTGTTGCGAGTGCTCTCAAACAGGTTTGCAGCATTCCAAAGGTTTCTCTCCATTTTTCTTATTTATTTGACATGGTTATTCTTGCCATCAGTGATTGCACTAAAAGTTAACGGGACTATTCATATAGGGACTGTGAAACCTCAGAAGCTAAGGTAGAGGAGAATGCAGGCACCAGCGTGTTGCGAGTGCTCTCAAACAGGTTTGCAGCATTCCTAAGGCTTCTGCAGGCTGTGGTTGTGTCCTTGGAGGGACAGTGGGAATCCTACGAAGGGCTGACTCTCCATCTCGATGACAAGGCTGCAGGTGTCCCCCTCATTGCAGATTCAAATGCAGGCTGCTCCACTCATCCGGTGGATGCAGATATAGACCCGATGAAGTGGTGGCTGGGCCTAAATACAGAGAGGCACAACTACTTTGCTCTCCTCCCATCCTCAACAGTGAATCACCCCTCCGTCAGCTAGCTACCACCATTCTAGCAATGCCATCCTCCTCGAGTGATGTTGAGCGTCTCTTCTCTACCATGGGCACCCTCCTCAACTACAAACGCAACTCCCTTTCTTATAACCAGGTCGCTGCCGAGGTCCTCATTCAGTGCAATCCCAGTCTTCTCAAGGACAACAATGTCTAGATTTCGATGCCCTTTTGGACTCAATATTGCTTCCATTTTGTTGCATTGTGTTCTCCTGCGTCTCACCATCGTTTTCTGCTGCTTTGGTCTCCGAGTTCCGCGAATTTTGACTGGCTCCAAAGTGGAATTTTCCAAATGACTTCGTACATGGAAAAGTGGGAATACTTGGAAATGAAAATGGAAATGTTAAATTTCAGATTTCTCTAAATGCAATGGGTCACTTGGAATTTTCTAAGTACCACAATTTTTCCACCTGCCCACCACTGACCCTGGTTGATGGTTCAGAAGAATCAATTGGATAAGTAGATTTTGGAGACTCTACTTTAACATTTCACTTGGTATAATGAGTACACCATGTCAAATCATAATTTTTAAACACGCCTTCACGAATACTTGAAGCTGTTCCAAACATGTGTTGAAGTTTACTTGTATATGGATAATAATTCATGGGGGAAGCAAGGTCACCATTCAAACGAACATCAAATGTTAGAAAGCTTGCATGAATACCCATCCTGAAACACTTTATCTGTTCCTACAGTCATATTACCTCCCATACGCCAAACTCTGCAGTCAAGTCTAATTCAAAATGAACTTAAATCTGAAAAAATCAGGATCAGCAGGTATAGGACATACAAGAGTGTGACATTCATCTAAACCTTTATCGAATGTTACTTCTACAATTTTTGCGTGGCCAAATGCCGCCGGCCGCGGAGGGCAGGGCAGTCAGAGCTCCGGAGGCCAGAGGGCGTGGGTGCGGAGGCCCCGGAGCATAGCCTAGCATTTGAAGCATGCTAGGCGAAGCGTAGTGGCCGTAGTGGAAACAAGTACCGGGTGCGTCTTCCAAAAGTTGACAAAATTTGATTCACAATATCTCAAGCCCATTAAAAGCTAAAGAGTTGAAATTTTTATTGAAAGTAGGCCCAGTCTTAGTTAGTTTGTGTATAAATTTGCAGATTATTTCAATTAGCCAAACTGGAGATATGATCATTTTTGTAAAATCACTCAAAAAATCAAAAGTTCAACATTTCAGCATTTTTTCATACACATTTGAAACGTGATTTCTCTCTCCCAATAAAAGCTTTTGGGCTCAAAATTTAACACAAGTTGGCTCTAAGGGTGGTTTACTTAAATACCAATTTTTAGCGCTCTACGTTCTTCCTATGTTGAGAAAGAGCTTTCAAAGTACATCCATCTTAACCAATCCCATGGTTCCGCAGCACTGACTGGCTGACCTGGCCATAAGGCACAGACATGGCTAAAAGGTGGATGTACTTTGCAGGCTTTTTCTCAACATAGGACCCTCGTGGAACATCTCCGTCCGGGAACCTTCGACGAATTGATCACTCAGCAAGAGGCCGCCAATGGAGAAGCGAATGCCAATCATCGACCCGAGGGCAGAGGGCCAGACGGACTGGTGGGACGCCAACTCCTGAGACAACTGCGCTCAATGTCGGCAAACCCTGAGGAGGAGCACTCCCAGCGTTCTCGACAAGCCACAACGGAACCACAAGGCTTGAGCCCAAGAGGAAGAACGCAAGACCCGTTTTGGCGAGCTCGACTACCTGAGCTGAATCATGCCCCACGACCCGCGGGACCGCGACCCGACTATAGAAGCGTCTTAGCAGACCACCACAGAGCTGTCAGCCAGCAAAGGACCCCTCTGTTCCGAGAGGACGTGGCCGTGGGTTTTGCCCAAGATGTCTACATTCCGACGACCCCACGCCCCCCACACCCATCTTCTGAGGAAGTCATGGCGGACTTCTTACGCGCGGACTCCACTGGCATGGCCCTGTCCTATCCCGACCGAGGCGTAGCAGGGTTCCGGCCAGGAGTGGGAAGACGCTCAGAAATACCACCATCCCTGGGCCCTGTCCGACCTGCAGAGAGGACAGCTCGAGACCCAATCTTGCGGCCATGCTCTGCAGCAGTGCAGATGGAACGAAATCATCAGGCGCCTGAAGCCGGGCTAGACCCCCATGTGCTGGTCCTTTCTGAGTGCCAAGCAAGACCAACAGCACGCCTTCAAGCAAACCCAACACCCAACAACTTGACCGGACTGATTCCCCAACCCCCAACCTACCCACCACGCCACACGGACAACTTCCTCCTGGCCCGCCGGCAGGGTGACAGTACCCAACCACAACCACGACATTATGCCCACCCCCGACCATGGATCATCTCGCCAGTCACCCTGGCTCAGGCAACCCACGCACCTCGCGTCGGCATCGACCTCGTCCGTCATAGATCAAGCGGCAGTGGAGACGAGCATTGGCAATCAAGAGACACTCTTGACGCGAGGTCAAGTGGCAGTGGAGACAAGCGATGGCCGGGGTGGGACACTCTCGACCCTAGATCTTTGGCACCTTGACGACACACTAACTTGCCCCAACAGAGGAACCCCAAAGCAGAACCCATCATGCTCACCTTCCCGGCGCTCCTTTACTCAGATGATTGGATGAGGAATACCGACACGAGGTGCATCCTCGACTCCGGGTCTCAGATGATGATCGTCTCCAACCATGTCATCAGATGATTGGCGCTGGAGACATGAGAAGTGAAGAGAATCAGCACTGGAAGTTTCGGATGTAGAGAACAGTGGAGGATCAGGATGCGGAAAGTTACACTCAACCTTCTGTCACCCAGTGGATTTGAGTTGTGCATGGACGCCTGGACTCCGGATGGCGAGATCTGTCCTCCCCTCCTCCTAGAACTGCCACTACACGAGGAGGAATGGGACCGGATCCATCACAGACACCCCAATCTGCTGAATATGACTCCATGAAGGACAAGACGTGAAATGCATGTAGACATCCTATTCGGGCAGGACGTGATGTCCTTTGTTATCACCAGTGCCGCGCATAGGAGCTTCGCAATCCGCCCGGGTCTCTTCATCTTCCCTAGTCCCTTTGGCCCCCTCCTCATGGGAAACGCCAACTCACCATTCACAATCGGATACGGCCGTCATCCGAGGAGGACCATTTTGATGAATGGAGCTGGGAGAGGTGGGGAAGGGGAAGAGGGAGGAGAAGGACCTGGACCAAGGAAGAGACACCGCCCAAGTCGTGAACAAGGAGCAGACTTTCCTCTCACTCACCGACGACTGAGAGAAGTGCTTGACAACCCATCCGACCCCCTCATGAAACACAAAGCGTCTAGAGAGAAGCTAACGGCTCTAGAGTGAGATCTGAATCGATGCCGTTACCACATCAGCGAAGAGATCTACGAGCCACTACATCGTTTCGTCTGGACCGAGATGGTGGGAGCCAGAAAACAGCTCGAATAAGGATTCATTGGGGAGAGCAACCACATTTAATGCTGACCAGGAAGACGCACCCCAGGGCATTAACGCAACATCACCCTCCCCGAGCGTACTCATGATGGGAGCGAACTGGAGTGAGATTGAGACGGAATTCTTGATCGCCGACCTCATGAGCGACGACGACCTGGGAAGGACGATTCAGGAGCTGAACCTAGGAGGAGTGGTGGGGGAACTGCCGACAGGAGCCCTCCCAGAAACGCTAAAGGAGACAGGGGAGGAAGAACCGACCTCTGAAGTCAAGATCCTGGAGGAGAGGATAGTGACTGAGCCCAAATCACCAAGACAGAAGAAGACACCCTGGAAGATACAATACCTCATCGACCTACTAAGCTGCGAAGCACTGCAGTACTACATGCTGTATCCGGTGATGGGCGAGGATCATATACCCATGAACCGAGTCTTCCAGGTCAGAACCTTGGGAGCCACACTTCCTCTGGCGCACCTCTACACGCCCAAGGAGCACGACTACATCACTCCTCTACCTCAAGTGAGATGGATGAGGATGCTCAAGGGCTTTAAGAACGCCGACACTGTCTACCTCACAGCCGACTTCTACCATCTGATCTTCATGCAGTGTCTACGACAGAGTTGGAGACTCAAGGTCCTCAAGCTGCACGTCATTTCACAAACGATCTGGAATGCCCTGCCTCCCGGAATAGAAGGAGTAGCGGCATGGGAGGGAACTCTTGGGCGTCTTCCAAAACCTCTTGGGCGTCTCTTTGACTATCACAGGCTGTGGTGGTAGGCGGCGGAGCACCTGATCGTCAATTGGGTTTATTAGCATAAAAGAGGCTTATCTCTATTGAGCGAAACCTTAGGAGAAAGGTTGACGACATCCCTGGCCATGAGGAGGAATGAGGATGCGGTGACGGTGTCCAGGTTGCTATAGTAGATCTTGGCCTCCTCGCCCGTGGTGAGGTTGGTTACCCGGGACAGGGTCTGGTAGAAGTGTACGTGGTTGCGGTTGAGATGAAGGTTGGCCTGGATGATGGTGCATCCAATGGCCTCGGTGGTCAGGAGGATGGGATTGACGCATCAATTGGTGAAGCCATGGGCAAGCGTCACCATTAGACGCCCAGTCTCCTAAAGCCATGGGCAAGCCTCACAAGTAGACGCCCAGACTGCTAAAGCCATGGGCAATGCTCACCAGTAGACGCTGGACAGGAGTCCGCTTGCAGCATTGTAAGTCTTTTGACTAGTCGTCTCAGGGAAAGATTACTCTGGTGCACGCGAGCCTGTTTAAGGGGTGTAAGTGAAACCTCACCAGCTCTGGTGGATTGGGCTTGCGCCTCTGGCTGGTTGCTTGTAACCGAATTGTTTTTGACTTTGTTTTAACTTCCTAGGCTCATCATTTGGGCGTGGTCTTACAAGTAGATGCCTAGACCGCTAAAGCCATGGGCAAGCGTCACCAGTAGACGGCCAGAACGCTAAAGCCATGGGCAAGCCTTACCAGTGGATGTCCTGACTGCTAAAGCCATGGTCTCGCCCACACCCTGACCACACCACACCCACACACAGAAACAAAGCTGCAAAAGCATAAGCTGACAAAAAAGCACCGTCAATGTTTAACCATACACCTCCCATTCCAGTTTGCTAATGAAAAATCCAATTTGGTGGTGTAAGTAGAATTATGACCATTATTAAAGGGGCAAAAGCCCAGTACCCAAACCACTGTATTTTTGATGTTATTGGAGATCCAATTGATGACCATGTAGCATAAATGGGGTAACAAAGTAATGTTGATAAGCATATGACAAAGGAACCAAGTGCATCTCAATTAACTAGAAGTAGATATGCAAATATTGTAAAGCCAATCATAATTTAAGTCTGTGCACTTTCTTTAGTTATATTACGATATTATAGAATATGTGATGCTGTAATGTTCTTTGCTCTTTGTGCAAACGTTCCTGCTTTTTAAATTTGTGCTTTACTCTGCACAGTTCTTTATGAGAAACTAGTTTTATTCCATTACTTTCAATTGTTTGAACATCTGCTGTGTCTAAACATTCTATAGGTGCTATGCCATTTCTGTCTTTATTTTCGGGTTGGTCATCTTCATTGCCAGATTTTCTAAGACTAGATTTAGTAGCATTTGATACCTTAGCCCATACTGAAGAAACTGCTCCAACACTTTTCCCAATTACAGCTACACCAAGGTTTGCCATTGTCCCAACTCCAAGGTCACCTAGACTTGATGGATCCCCAAGTATGTTCCATGCCATTGCTTCAGAATAATCGGTTTCACGATACATTTTTGGATTGCTTTCTTTATTGGTCTGCATGGACTTCATTGCTGATTTTTCTTTTTCTTCCTGACTTTTTAATGCATCAGCCACATATGCCTCCAACTGGCGTGCCTGTAAAAGTGAGGCAGCTTTGATTCCATCATGTTTTGTTTTGTTTATGAGTTTTCTGAGATCTACAATTCTCTGGAGTGGGCCAACTATCAATTTGCGGAATTCACTGTTAGGTAACGTGTTGTACAGATTAGTGGTAGCTGATACATTTGAGCCAATGCCTTCTTTAATGCCACCAAGACCAGATTTAGCGATTTCCTTAATGTGAACAAGTCCTGAATTTGCGATTTCTTTCATTCCATCTAAACTAGTTGATCCTAAGCTACTGGAGCTTTTTGCAGCCTGTGTGACAGCACTAGATGAGCTTTTTACAAAGTTAAATGCCTTGTCTGTGGCAGATGATGCAAGATTTGAGGTGTTTTTAGCAAGGTCTGATAACTGTTGAAAATTTCCAGTTCCAATGGACTTTACCATGCTTATAGCCCCTAATCCAAGAGATGTTCCAATGTTAGCTGCATCATTAAGACTTTTTCCTATTTCCAGGTTCATCGCGGCAAAGGCAGAATCTGAGAGGGCACTAAGTGGAACATAATCAACTCCTTTCTTAGCTACATTCAGCAGTGTACTTGACCCACCAGTTACAGCATTTTTGATGTCCATTTTAAATAAATTTCCTGACAGCAGTCGATCGCCAATATTAGGTTTTAAAAGACTAAGTAGTGCATAACGCAAATTGCCCTGCTGTTCCAATGTACGGTTTTTTGCAGCATGAATAACAAGATTGTTAATGGTGTCTTTCATTTCTGGTTCTATTAATGTCATAGGATCCATCACAGCAGATTGGGGTGATTCATACATATTTCCGCCCATTTCATCAGCCATAGTTGAACTAAAAAAATGGATTTCTGACATGTGGCTTATCTTATTTATATTATTCAATTTTTGGTTTATTCATACTTATAAACTTCATCAACTTCATGGAAAATTTGTAAGACCCCAACAAGTGAAACTTAGATTTCTATAATAATCTATATAAAAATTCCTTGATTTTAAATTTAGCGATAGAGAGTATAGATATGTATTTTAAGGCGATAAAAATGCGTTATAAGGTGAATTTTGATATATGGTGATGGGGCGTTGCAGAGCTGTTGGTGCGCTTTAATAACTGGTATAAATGCTTTTCATTGACACGCATTTGATGTTTGTCATTCATGTCAATATGTCTCATGAGTTGCTCAAAACATAGAGATTCGCTAAGACATAAAACTTCTCGATAAACAAGTATATGGCGCAGAGCGCAATAGGTGACCGCGGAGCTAAACACGCCAGAAAACTACCAATCAGGGGGCCCCCTGTTGTGGTTTGTTCTTTTCCTGTGTCCCCTTTTTCTCTTTCTCCCCTTTGTTTCTTGCTCCTCTGGCTCCCCTATTTAGTGTTCCTAAAAATAGTATCATTTCAAAAACAAGTATATGGCGCAAGCACCTAGGTGACCGCGGAGCGCATCTTTATATGAAATGTGCACCAAAGAAGCAAGTCTGTGGTTCCAACAAATCTAAAGTAAACAGATTTAGAATCAACATATAAGACTTGTGAACAAAAAATGAAGTATTCTGTGCAATTCTCAAGACTTCACGTATTACAGCACAAAAACCATATCCCGTTGCTATAATGTTTCCAATTTTCTGCCCAGAAACTAATGTTTCAAATGTCTTCGGAACCAAAGTTTCATCTTCTATATTTTAAAATTTATTAACTTTAAGCAAAAAAAAGTTTGTCCAAATCCATTGAGATTCTCGCTATTTTTAACGTACCTCCAATTTTTCAACTCACCTATAAGTATGTTTCATGTTTGGTCGTGTTCCCCCCTCCAGATCTTCCTAAAATTTTTATTACCTTTCAGGAACAAAAAAATTTGCAAAATCCGTTGAGAATTGAGCCTTTTACAACAGACCCAACTCAAAACCTCCAATGAAAAAAGTAATGTTTCAAATGCTTCGGGACATGTTCCACCCCTCCAAATGTTCCTAAAAATTTATTACGTTTCAGGAAAAAAAAAGTTTGTCAAAATCCGTTGAGAATTGAGCCTTTTACAGCATACCCAAAATTTCAAACTTTCTATCCAAAAAACATGTTTCGATTGCTCCATTACTGGCTCCACCTATTTAGATGTTATTAAAAGAGTATAACATATCAGGAAAAAATGTCCTAATGCGTTGAAAATTCACGTGTTTTTTTTTTTCTTTCTCATTGAGACTTTTCTCTTTCTTGCTTTGGGCCGCTCCGCGGTCAATGTCAAATGTGTGAATTGTTTTTCATAACCCACTTTTAGACTTTCTTTCCAAAAAAGTAATATTTCAAATGCTCCGGGACCGGTTACTCTCCTCCAGATCTTCCAAAGATATTATTATCTTTCATGGGAAAAAAGTTTGAAAAAAAGAAAAAGTTTTGAGGTGTGTGAAATAATACTATTAATATTTTCAGCAATAAGGGATGCCAGAGTTGGAGAAAGGTTTTAAGTTTGGCGGCACTGCATACGTGCAAAAGGGGTAGAAAATTGCCATATAAATGCTTAACCCAGCTTTTTGTTAACCCAAAGACAGGGGAAGATTGACCGTGAGAAGGATAATGATTGAGCCAGAGAACTTGTTTCATTTAACAAGCATTTGATTCCCTTGCCCTGTCCAACCACTTTTAGTACATTCCATTTCCAACTTCAGCTGCAGCAGTTGAAAAATGGACAGGTTGACCGTTTGGTAGCCTACCTATCTTCGGTCTAGTCTACAGTCTTCTGCCTATCCCCCAAATCGAATTAATAGGTTACCTGACTACGGTCTTCAGTCTTCTGCCTACCTGTCTACCCCATTAAAAGGGGTAGACCGAAGACCAAATACCATTCATCGGCTGATGCAGCTGATAAATTCGTTTTGGCTTGCAGCTTGTTTGGCGGCATAAGAAACAACTAGAGAGTTAATTTGTTTAAATTGTACTAAAATGTGACCTCAAAATGTGACCTCCAAAGAAATCACATCTCAAAATAAGTTAAAACAAGTATAATGGCGCAAAGCGCAATAGGTGACCGCGAAGCTCAAATTATATAGAAATCTTTGAACATGCTTATGATCTAATCTTATGATCTTATGATTCAGTTTAAATATCATAGATTTGCATTCACGCTGAATGTAAGCAAGACAATATTCAAAAAGAATTATCCTAATGTGCATTTCTGATAAATGACGTATTATCTTTTGTGTGCTTCAAATTTGGCTAATAAAAGATGACTTTTTGATGCTTTTAGTACCAGTGTCCAGTTTGGTAGAAAGAAGAGAGTCAGCTGCCCAAGCCATTACAAGTTCCCAAGCCAAAGAAGCGCAGTGGGGACAAGAAGTGTCGTCAGAAGCGCAAGGAGTCCTACTGCAGCTACATCTACAAGGCCATGAAGTTGATGCCAAACTCCAAGGCTGTGCACATCAGTTTCATCGTCTGCCTCTGCTTCTCCTGGGCCAGTGCCAACTGTCCTTTCCCAGCGGTTCCTTTCGTTCCTTTCCCTTAAGCATAGAACATCCAAAGTGACCCTTTTGTAATGGCAGGTAGAGGAGGGGTGTGAGATGGCTGGGGTGGTGTTGCGTTGTCCCTTCATGGCCAAGATGGAGGAGTACTGGGAGGAGGAAGGAAGCAAGGATGTTCTCCTGCTGGAGCTGGATACATGGATGGAGGACACAGCAGAAGCAAAGCTACCCAACAATGTCACTGTTGAGTTGGATCTTTCACTTTAACAATAGCGCGCAGTGGTACAAAGATAATTTGCAGGGTATGATATGTGAAGGTCGAGGGGTCGGGTGGGGTGTGGTGGGGGGACGTGGTGATGGGTGTGCTGGCCAGTGTTTGCGTCATCGGCTTCATTATCCGGCTGATCACCATGCTGCGAGGGCGCTATCAGCGCCGCAAGCGCCCCTTTCGCCACCTCCACAACCCTCGTACCATTGAATGATCTATCTTTCTTTTAGGAAAGTTTTTTCTGCTTATTATGTGCCTATACTGTTGCCAATATGCTCGTTTGCGGTTTGTTGCTGATGCCAATTTGCTGTGTTGTGGTTTTGAAGTGCATAAATGTGCCTTTTAAACCAAAAGCTTCATATCGAATAAGTCAAGATTTCAAAAGTTCTGGAAAAATGGCGGCTCTAGTGCAGCCTCCAGCTTACGAATCACTGCAGCTTTTTTTAGGTGTACCTTAATGCCAGGAATTGTACCTTATGAAACAAACTCAAACTTTTACAATTACCCCATTTAATGTAAGGTCTGTGTGGAGGCAGTTGAAGGAACTATTCGGACAAAGGGAGGAGGTACTTTTGAGCCATGGTAAAAGGCTCTTTGCAACCACATTAGGTGTTTATCGGCCATATGTGAATCATATTTACATATTAAGGTTCAATGCATAAAGGTTGTCAAGTGTATGATTTGTGCATGTTTATTAACCTATCAATAATACAGCAACAGTAAACGTTACCTTTGATACCAAAAACTGGTTTTATTTTGTTATGTCAACCTTCTGAGTTATTTAAAGAAAAAATGCATTTCCATTCTTTTAACTTGTAGAATCTGAAAAAGGCAATTGTTTTGTATTTGCCAATTTATGCCATAAATTTATTATTCCGAAATTTTTATAGTTTATAAATGGTAAAAAGGAATTGTTTTTGCAGTAAATATGATAAAAGACAAGTAACAATACAAACATAATAGTAAAGCAATACATAAGGATGCAATGGGCATATATTACAAATAGAATTTAAGATGCAGGGGCTCGTATTCAAGACATTGACACAACAAAATATTTCAAAAGAGCAGAGAAGATCCTCATATACAGCCATGAGACCAGCAGCATTGTCAAATACACCACAGCTGTGCAGCTGAGAATATAGTG
>JASANA010011793.1:0-19470 GCA_030248095.1 Ptycholaimellus sp. GST1_10 | reverse complement strand
GCAATACGCAACTGAACGAAAAGCAAGGCTAAACAAAAAACAAAAAACTTATTGTTATTTTCCATTTATAAACAATATTATTTTGATTTAAATATATAAATTAAAATTTAAAATTAAAAATATTTAATGAAAAATATTTGCAGCCAAATTGGATTTGTCAATTTGGAGATATGACCAGTCAAAATTGCAGGGGTCGAAAAGAGGCAACTGGTGCTTACGCTCCGCTGACACTTACTCCTACGAGCCCAATTGTGATATCTCAAAAATCGATTTGAAAATGAAATTGCAAAAAGCCTCAGACCAGCCCTGGCCAGGTGTATCCAGAACAGGTCAGTGTGCCAAAGCATTGCTGAGTGGCAGGAGGTCCGCCTAACCAAAACAGGAAGCAATAGCATCTGTTATCGACTAGGCTGCCGACCAGCCAGTGATCACGGCCCGTGAGGTCAATGAACTTGAAAGACCGAGATCTACCATCACAGGTGACTTAAGCTGCACCTCAGTTTTCAGCTGCCATGGAACTGGATAGCGCAAAGGTTCTGGATACCAGGTCTGAGGCCCAACGGAAGCAAGTTGGACCTCTGCTATATAGAACTGATGCCGTTGGGAAACATTAGCGGTTTTGGTAAAAAGACTGTGCAGACTAGCGCATCCATGTAGTGATGTGAAGAGGAGATGAGCACTACCTACTCTGTAAAGCTGGATTTAGTAGCTAGACGAAATAGCTGCGGACCACACAGGCTGCCAAAAGTGAGCAAAGGCTTTTGCTTCATGCTGATTGGTCGTAGTAGGCAGCCGGGTGCTGATTGGTCGTTGCAGGAAGGGCGGGCGAGCGAGCGGGCCAGAGTCGGTTGGAGCCAGCTGCTTAGAGCAAGGCCCCGTAAGGGACTAAAGTCGGCTAAAGAGGGTGAATGATGCCAAGTGGAGGGGCTGGGGGGAATGGCAGGCAAAGGCAGTTCCCTTTGACCAGCGGGGCTGAGGCTGAGCAGAGTCTGGCTGGAACTCGTTGGAAAGCATCTTTGTACAATACTCAGAGAGGAGGTTTGAATCCTCCCAGCCCCAAAATTTTGCACAGTGGCAAATATGAACGGAAATGAAATTTTTAACCATAAACGATGAAATGACAGAAACAAGAAACTGCTCAAAGGCAGGCAATGGAAAAGCAGTGACTGACATCAAGTTGCAGCCAATGGGTGTGGCAGTTATGAGGTGCATAGCCTAGCGGTCAAGATGATGGGATTTTGTTTTGGATCCAGCTCGGTCAGGAGCAAATCAGTCATAAACCATAGTGCTATTGACCTCATTTTGATTTTGTTATCAAAATTTTCTGGATGGCAAAAGTTGGACAGGGGGCCAGGGGCATTACGAGTTCTATTGGCCTCATTTTGATTTTGTTATTAAAATTTTTCTGGATGGCTAAAGTTAGACAGGGGGCAAGGGGCATTGGGAGCTCATCATTCGCTGCCAAGAGGAGTGGTTAAGGTGACTACGTGGCCTAACGGGTAAGGCCCCCAGCTCTGCTCGGGGCCACTCTACTGTTCTCGCAGCAGTTCCGTTGGCCTGTAGATTACATATTGCTCTTTTTTGTAATTTTTTAAATTTTTTTCATGCATGCCATATAGCTTTTCAGTTCAGTTTGACCGATAAGATGCAGCATTTAGTTGCATTTGCAGAATTGAAAGCAGGGATAGTGCGCTGAAGAAAGGAGGGATCGAGAGGAATGCAAGCATTGGTTGAGACAGAGCGGCCATCTTAGCGCCTGGCACTCTACACAGGGCCAAACGCAAACCAGCTGTCAGATAGGCATGGCTGGGGCCACTTGAGTGACAGCCGGGTCACAGGTAGACCGTTTAATAATGCAAAACAGAGTCCCAGGGCTTTGGTAGGAGGGGCGGCAGACAAAGAAGGGGTTGGGGGGAGAGCAGTGTGAGGGGATGGAGAGATAAGAGGATGGGCGGTGGAGTGGAGCCGGCTGATTGCATGGGCTGGGGGGTGGTGTGAAGGGAAGTGGGATGTGCAGAGAGGGCAGGGGATAGGCTAGGCACTCCATCTGTTCACACTGCCATTTCCCACTGCCCTTTCTCACACTGCCTCCTTTCATAGCTCATCTGCCTCTCATTCCAACTGTCTCCTAGCCTCTCACACCCCCCTCTACTCTTCACCACATTCTTTCACAGCCCCTAGTCTCGGTTGAAGTCCCCTCCCTTAGCCCTTCATCTATTGCAGAGCTACTAGTGCATCTATCACAGCCTCTTCTGTATCACCATGTCCTCCAAGAAGCAGAACAATCGCAACGGCGAGGAAGAGGAGCGCAGAAGCAGCACCGAGTTGGAGGCGAGCGTGGTGCTGATGGAGGAGGAGGAGGAGGATGAGGGCAGGGTGCCGGAGGAGTACACGAGCGAGGAGGACTCTGACACTAGTGAGGCCCGCCTCCTCAACCTCTCTTGCAATGAGTCCACCGAGGAGCTTCTGCACCTCAATCATCTCGTCAAGGTTCCTTTCTCTTTCAGGGGGGCCCTTTCAAGGCAGTAATGGGGTGAGGGGATGGATGATGATAGGTGCTCCGATGCGTGATCGTGGAGAAGAAGAAGAAGGAGGAGGAGGAGGAGACGCTCGAGAAGGAGAAGGCGGAGCACACCATGGCCTCCCTTTCCCAGCGCCTTGTGGAGGCACAGACGGACAAGGAGAGCCTTCTCTGCTTTCAGCGTCGTCTCCAAGAGGACGTAACGTCAGAAGCCCGCAAGCATGATGCCACGCGCCAGAGCCAGGCCAAGGAGAGGCAGCACTGCGCCCGGGAGCAGGAGGCCTTCCGAGCGGCACTGGCCAAGGCCAACGGGGTTCCCCCTCTCTTCGTGCAGGCCTGGATGGAGAGAGTGAAGAGAGGCTGGATGATAGGAGCGCTGTGACCTGAAGGCCGCCATCGCATGCCAGCGGGCCCAGGCCGCCCGCGCCTTCCAGTACATCCACGACCTGGAGGTGGCGGTGACTGGGCAGGAGGAGGAGGAGGGGTGGCTGCGCCAGCGGATCAAGTTCCTCGAGGGCGAGGTGGGGCGGCTGGAGGCGCGGGAGGAGGAGGGGCGGGCGTCCTTGTCCCGTCAGCTGGACACCCTGTGCGAAGAGCTCATGGGCATCCAAGCCAAGCCGGCCGCATGGAGCGCATGGGAGCAGAGCTCAGCGAGGAGGCCTCTGGGCTGCGGGCCTAGGGCAGTGAAATGCCCCCTTCCGTTTGTCTGGAGAGGGAGAGAGATTGAGTTGGGGGAGGATTTGCAGCTCCTGAACATGATGGTCAGCCAGGGGGCCATGGAAGGGGAGGAGAAGCATGACCTGGACAACGAGGCCTGCTCCTCCAAGACCACCAGCATCAAGGTTTCCCCATCTTGCCTGCAGCCTTGAGGGGGGATATGGATGGGTGTGAGTGTGTAGGAGGAGGATGAGGAGGACGAGGGGGAGGATGGGGAGAAAGTGATGGAGGAGGGCAATGCTGCAGAGGGCGAGGACGACAATGACCAGCGCAGCTGTGACGAGGCTGAGGTTGGCCCTCACTCTCTACTCCCCTCTTCCACCCAGCCAGAGTGCCTCAAATGGAAAAATGATTGCAGGAGGGTGCCTAGAGGACTGCCACATCGTCATCTTCATCAAGTCCCGCATTCCGCCCCCTTTTCTGGCCCCCTGTTATCCTTCCTCTTGGGCCTTTCTCTTCTTCTGTTTCTAAGGCTCTCTTAAAGAGCCTTGGGGGTTATTTGGCGCTCATTTTTAGCCCTTGCCTAGCCTGTAGCTCCCTTCTTTTTCTTCTTCAATGTTGACATTTATTATGGTTCTTCTCTTATAGCTTCAATAAAAAAGGCACACGGCCAAGTTGGGGGCCGCAGCACAGGAGTAGGGAGGGGTGTGTAATTGATGAGGAGAAAGAGTCTGCATGGAGTCACAGAATTGATGAGGAACAAAAGCTGGGCATCGTGAAAAACTAGCAGCCATGGATCATCAGTCACTCAAGCGGCAAAAGCTTGCACACACTCGGAAAAAGCGGGCACTGTTGATCATTAGTCAACCAATCTGCGAATGCACACACACACAAGGACAGGCGTGGTGTGGGGGTTTGTTGTCTTGATGGTGGGTGCCTCTGGGAGAGAGGGGGAGAAAAGGGGAGAAAGGCTGCCCTGTGGGGGGGGCTGTGAAGAAGACTATAGTGAGAGGTGGGGGCGGGTGAAAGGAGAGGCGTCAAAAGGGCGGAGGGGTGGTGGGGAGGAGGCAGGCGGCAAAAGACCATCGTGTGTCCTCTCTTCCCCCTTTCTATCGCCCCTCATAGTAGCAAAGGGCAAGCGTGCGAGAAATTAGGCCAGCCCATTTAGCCCCTTTATCCTGTTCTCACAGCTAGGTGAGGCAGGGAGAGCTGATGATGGAAGAAGGGAAATTGGATTGCGGCAGCGGCTCTGCGCTTCCTAGCATCAGGTAAGAAGCCCATTTTGATGCGTGTGTGTGTGTGTGGGTGGCAGGCAGGAAAAAACCGGCATGTTTTTGGAAAGTAGGTGAGCCAGCCAGCAAAGGAACCCTGGTTCAATATATCAATTGAGGAGCACATTTAGCTCATGAAAAAAGGTCCTAGTAGTCCTAAAAAGGCCTCAAATAGTGGGTGATGTTGGGAGGTTTGGTGAGGAGGCGGCGTGTAGATGGTCAGCGGAGGAGGGCGCCTGCAGAAGGCTGGAGGATGAGGGAGGAAAAAGAGGGAGGGAGAGAAACTGCCAGAGTCGGGATTGTTGGGGCAGGTGTTGGTGCTGAGATGTGCAAGGGAGGTGGTGAGTGAGTTGAGGCTTGGCTGGCGGCGGTGGATGATCTGGGCGGTGCGCAGGTCCTCTTCAGTAGTCACTCTCCTCAAAGCCCCCTCTTCGATCTCCATGTCCTCCACCCCCAGCTCTCCTCCTTCTGGGGCCCAGTTTTCCTCTTCTGCAATAGCACACAAGGCTTTGAGCCCTCAAAGTGGTGTGTAGGGGGGGACCTGGAGGGGTGACGGGTGAAGGGGGGCATGAGGAAGGGGGGATGCTGTGTATGTCAAAGTCTGAGCGGCGGGCCCCAGCCGATATCAGTTCCCGCTTTAGGTTTCCAAAGGGAGGCAGGTCTAGAAGAGAGGAGGGGGAATAGACAGAGTGAGGGAGGGGGCGCTACCTGGGAGGCAGGGGAGGCGCTGGAGCGGTTGTTCTGGGGCAGTGGGCAGTGTGGTGTAGTTGGTGGCGTCGGTGGGGGGCGTGTTTGGGCGGGTGGTGGGCTCCTCACGGAGGGCCAACTTCTTTTCCAGCTCCCGCATATGCCAGGCGGCGGCACTGGAGAAGGTGGTGAGCTTGGTGTTATCAGTGGTGTAGGTGGAGAGGGAGGCAGGGGCGGTAGAGGTTGTAGCTCTTTCAGCAGCCGCTAGCTCCTCCGCAGCTCTCTCGGCAGCGGCCTGCTCCTCCGCAGCTCTTTGCTCATCACGCTCCTCAGCAGCTGCCAACTCTGCGCGCAGCTTCAGTAGGGCCTCGTATTCTTCTTTTGCGAAGGTTTCTAAAAATGTGGTTTCCTCTTCCGAATGCCTTCTTCGTTGTTCAGCGGCATCATGTCAATGACGTGATGGGGCGAGGGGATGAGCTCCTTGGGCAGCCCCGCTTGCAGCAGCTTCACCAGCAGCAGCCCCACTTCCAGAAGCCCCACCGGCAGCCCCACTTCCAGAAGCCCCACCTCCAGCAGCTCCACCAGCAGCCCCACCAGCAGCTCCACCGGCTCTTCGAGCGGCCACAGCAGCAGCAGCGCGGCGGAGGACCTGAATGGACCAGTTGTAGGAGGGAGGGGAAGGAGTGAGAGAGGAGACTAGCAGCAGAGTTGCGGCGGCGGATGAGTCTGTTGCGAATGCGATGGCGGATGTACCAGTGACGGTCGGCGAGGATGAAGCCGGCGATGGCTAGGAGAAGGCAGAGAATGACGACGATGATGATGAGGGCTATTCCCTGAAAGCAGGAGCATAGCTAAAGGGGCTGGGAAGATGGTAGTTGCTGACCTTATTATTGTTTATCTTTTCATAGACCAATTCGATTTTTGGGGCATCCGAGCCAAGAGTGGATGGGAGGGGTGGGGTAGAGGGGTGGTGGAGGAGGGGGGGATGGAGGAGAGGGAGGAGGGGGGCGTGAGGAGTGAGGGGGGCGGGAGGATGGTGTAGTAGAGGGGGGTAGCGTGGGGGTAAGTTTTGTTTTATTTTGTTTTAAGTTTTCCTGGAGCTAAGCCTACTTTGACTGCTTTTGGAGCGGAATTCTTCCCTTTTGACAGCCTTTTGACTGCATTTCCTGTCTTTTGGTGGCTCAAAGAACTTTGCCATGATCAAGTCCATTCTTGCCAACAAGGATGACATCGTCAAGTTCCTCACCACAGCCAAGATTAAGCTGACCATCTTTGACTTGTGTCTCCAGCCTCAACACCGAGATCTACAAGTGCTTTAGCTGCGTGTACAAGATCCATCCGCCCCTACTTTGCTCGCACTGCATACGATTGATTTAGCCACCGCTTGCTACTGAATCCTCCTTCACTCCCGAATCTTGAATCCAATATCGGGCCATCTGCTTCCACTTTTCTACAACAACATCCCTTTCCACCACAAACTAGAATCGCTTTTACCCAACTCCCGCGTTTGCGTAGAAACATTCTGTACCAGCCGGCTCTCATAAAGCTTCTCTGCGACATGATGCTGTTCATGAAGACACTGCCGATGCCCATCGATTGAAAGACTACGCATGACCAAGGCTCAGTTTTGATAGCTACTACCTGGCCATTCCTTTTTTGGCTCGAACCTGTTGGCGCAAGTCGTATTTGTCAAATTACATGCCACCAACTTCACCCTACCAGTGTGTCTGTCATACCGATGTGTGTAGCTCCTACACTGGCACATCGGGCGTTTGTTTAAGGAGCTCTGGGGTCACAAACACTCCATTCGATTTGTACACCACACCAGAAAGGTGCTACACTATAGCTTTATAACAGGTTTATGCTCTAACCACATTATTGAACAAGGTGTTCTCGGCTGTTGCCAAGATGCGCGGCCTCACCTCAAGACAACAACTAGATGAAAATTCATGGCAAAATTCAACCAATCTCAATGAAAAACCATGAATTATACATGTTCAAATTTTTGAAACATCAAGATTTTCGGTTTTTGACTATTAATTGAGTAATACTAAAAATTTCAAATATTTCTCTCGCCAGCTTCAAGATATTACTATCCCGGACGTACATACCAAAAATCAGCTAATTTCATTGAAAAACCAAAGACTTATGCATGTTCAAATTTTCGAAACATCAAGATTTTGGGTTTTTGACAATAAATCGATAAATAACAAATATTCCAAAAATTCCTTTTGCCAGCTTCAAGATATTACTTTGCCGGACGTACCTGCAAAAATTCAGCAAATTTCATTGAAAAACCAGTGATTTAGGATTTTTCATATTTTGAAACATCAAAAAATTGAGTTTTGGGCGAAAATCAAAAAATTACGCCAAGCGCCAAAAATGGTCCCGAGGCACCGCCTAGGCGGACCTTCATGCAAAAAATCAGCCAATTTCGTTGAAAAACCGCGGAGTACGGGCCTGGGACACACACATATATATATATATATATGCGGACAGACGGACGCAAAAATGGGGTAACTGCTTAAGCTGGCCTTGGCTGCCCGCCGCTTCGGGCAGGGCGCCAGAGCTCCTCCGGCCTCCGGGCACGGGTGCTACGGCCCCTACGCTTCGCCTAGCATGCTTCGCATGCTAGGCTAAGCTCCGGGGCCTCCACACCCATGCCCTCCGGCCTCCGGAGCTCTGACTGCCCTGCCCTCCGCGGCAGGCGGCCTTCGGCCGCGCAAAAAATATTCTGAATTAAAGGTATTTCCTTATTAGAAACCATTAGGGTCGTGCAATAATGATTAATAAACCGGAACTAGTTCTATTGTTTGCCATAGTCAGTTTAAATCCTTGCATTTCAGGATATTCAGTAGCAAAATTCAATGGCTCCCGCTTACACATTTACGATGGATGGGAAGTTGAAATATATGCAGAAATTTGGCGCAGGTTCAAACTTCATGTTGACAAGAGTATTATCAAGATAATATTTGCTGCAATCATTGCGTTTTGCATTTGCATTTTTGGAATATCACTTTTGATATTTATTGTTATGGAACAGCAACGTGATCTTGAGAGATGCAGGTTCTTTAACACTCGCATTGCTGAATTTGTTGATATGAACTGATGCAAGTAAAGCAGCTGTTGGATATGTTGGCAGTGTTTGTATTTTGTGTTTAGTTATACATTAATTTTGTTCATTAAGTTGTATGCTATGTGGACTACTGAATAATAATTGCTGTATTTTCAGAAAATTGTTGATTTATTTTATTTAGTCCTATTCATTGAGTTTTAACGTGTGTGTACCTCTTGAGACTGGACATTCAAAATGTGCTATGAAATCGCAACCAATGACTTGCATTGAATCACCTCAGTTGTTATGCCCAATAGTTCAAATGAATACATAAAAAGTCAGAATGGACACCTACAATTCACTTAGAATCGCCTAAGCTATTCTACTCCTCGTTTAATTTCCCCCAAATTTCTAAAAAAAATCCCGTCGAGCCAATACTTTTATCATTTTATATATGTATTTATCTGGAACTGATGCACAGTGGCAAATTCTGAATGGACTAAAAACAAACCTATTGTTTCTGAAAGTTAATAATATTTTAAGAAGAAATGGAAGCACTACTTTATGCGTTGTAACACCTGTATTTTTTAAAATTGCATACACTTCTTTGGTGTTTTGTTGTTCACAATTTAAATCGGTTACACATCTGCGATTACGTCTGAAAATGGTTGAGAAACAACAAACTTACCCTTTTAAAATCCAAACTTGCGCATGTTGATATGAACAGCCCACTGTGGCTGCTGAGATGTTGAGGATTGAAAATGACCTCGGTTTTATTTTTTCACAAGTTATATATGTCGGTTCCGACTCTGTGCTAACTTTTGAAATTGGTTGGAAAAGCACAGACTTACCCATTGGAGTTGCAAAATTTTGTTTAACATATAATCAACATCTATTTTTATTTATTTCTTATTTTCTAACACGTGTCCCATCAAGAGATGTATAATACAGAGTACACAAAATACACTAAAATACACATTAAATAAAATATATCATTTGTTTCAAAACATTCAAAACATTCTAAAATAAAGAATGGTTGTCACTATAAATCAAAGGTTGTCCTCAATCCATGAAATCACTGAGTTGCGGTCGAAGCATGTTAAGTCGTGGTTGTGAGGCTATAGACCATTTTCGAGTATGTGATTTTATAAACAATTTTAGCTTCATAGGGCAAAAGTGGCCATAGGTTGTTGCAGTGTTTGCCTCTTCATCCTCTATTATTGGATTATTCCAGAGGGCCACAATATTCCAAAGGTAGTGTCTGCTGTACATTGATTTTAGGTGTTCAGGCTGTCTTATTAGATAACAATTATTAGTGTCATAAAAAATGCTTGAGACCACAGCATTATGGCGGTTTCCAATTGGTCAGTTGGCCTTTAGCAAGTTAAAGACTTTTGATGTTGTGCGACCACCAAAAACCCCTTGTGCAAGCAATAGAAGTCCAGCATGCAGGAACCACTTCCCAACATTATCCCATTGGAGCAACTGAAAACGTTCTGCATGGGAGGAGTCAGAGTTCCAGACGTTCAGGCATATCCTGCTGGCTAACGAAAGTAAGGAGTCCACTTTGTGCCATGAATTAACGGTGCATGGTGATACACTGCTAGCACACCAAAGGCTTAATGGTAAAAAAATTTGCATCTTATGTATTGCTTTGCCAGATTATGCGATATGTATTTTCTCACGTGAGTATTAAACCAATGGAGCATCATTTTTGATTGTGTAGAGACAATGTTCCAGTGGTTCTCCATGTTTAGGTTGTTGTCATAGCTAATACCCAGTAGCTTCATGTGATCCACGTTAGTTAGTGCACTAATGTTGATGTTTCTGATGCCGAGTTGAGTTATTTGTCCGGGTGACCTTAGATAGAATTTGGCGTGCATAAAATGTGATTGATCGGGCTTTACCAGTAGGCATTTGCATTTAAGAAGGTTAAGTCTCAGCAGTAGGTCTTGTTGAAGGATTTTACTGATGTCATCTAAGCACTCTTGTACAACTTTCTCCTGCTTGGCACACCATATCAAAGTTATGTCATCTGCATGTGCAACTATTGTGCAGGGGCTAACATGACTGTCCGCCTTTTTTATGAAGAAATTAAATAGTGCAGGCGATAGTGCTGCCCGTTGCTCTCAAACAAAGATTTTTTTCTCCATTTAGATGCACATAGTATTGTCTGTTACCAGCCAGGACCTAAGAATCCGAACATGGTGCTCTGGAGCCACCTCGGCAACCTGTTCCAGTAACAATCTATGTGAGACAGTGTCAAAAGCTTTTGAAATATCCAAGCTCACCATATAGGCAGGACCATTGATTTGTGAGAGTGTATGCTGGATAAATAGGTGTGCGTCATTAACTCCACTCTCTTTTCTAAAGCCAAACTGGTTGTCTCCAAACGTGAGCCATTTTTGGAATGTGTCTAACAGTAGCCTTTCCATTACTTTACCTAGGATAGAAGAGCATGCTATAGGACGGAAGTTGAAACACTTTTGTAGCTAGGGGTGCAATCTTAGTTTTGCATTTCTTTAGAAAATTGGCAGGTATTCTATCCGGGCCACCACCACTAGAGCTTTTCATTTTCTTAAGTTTGCGATAGACATTCACTTCTGAGAATTCAGTTGGGATCACAATTGCACTCTGGTCAGCTTTTGACAAGAGGCTCGACGTGTCTACTAGCAAAGGGGTGTAGTCAAGGCCGTCTTTATAGACAGCAGAACTGTTTTGTGAGTGCTTTTATAATTTCGAATGTGTCCATGTGGGTGCTGCCGTCTACTCTGATAGAAGTTATTGTTACCTTCTTTCTTTTACATCCAGTGAAGTATTTTAGTTCTTTCCATATGTCCAGACTACTATTGCAGTTTTGAAATTTGGCACATATAATTTCGCTTTGCCTTTTTAACTTCATGCCTCCTCCTTTCGTGTAAAGCCCACAGATAAAGATTAACTTGATACATTAATGGATGTCATTTATGCATGAGATCATTTAGATGCCTCCTCACTTGCTTGACTGTTTTGCTTAGGTGAAGTCATTTCCTTGTCATCCAAACATTTTTATATTCAGAATGCATTTTCTTTAGAGGGCAGACACTATTAAGCATTGCTAAAAGCTGAGATTCCAGATTTTGAAGTGCATTCTCACCACATGAGCTTTCTATAATTTCTTTGTTTAGGTCACTCTGGGCATCCTCAAGCAGTATTAGTAAATCATCCACCTTGCCATGTTTCCATATTCTATGTGCTAATCCACTCCAGGATGGTGAGGGAGGGAAAAGCGTAGTCTGTAACATAGCCGCTGGGAAGGTTGGCGGGCTGTACAAGGTTGCCAAAGCAATCGGTGGGGTTCTAGTGTGTGAAGCTGGAGATGTTGCTGAGCTTAAGTATCGTGTCCGCCACAGAGACCACCAAGCCTTCCATTTCTTTTCTACATTCCAACAATTGCATATAATTGACAGGACGAGGCAGGTGGGGGCCAGCTAAATAGTGAATGATAAGAGACAGACCGTCAAAGTCCATTATGACGCTGAAACAGCACAGACTCCCCGCGCTCTGACTAAATCACAAGGATCGGAGGAAGTCATGGCTACCCAGAGCAAAGCAAGGAATGGGGTACATCTAATGGGAGGGGACAAGGTATCAGTTTGAAGGGCTGGGTCCCGCGTACTTCAGTGAAGGCCCATGAGGCACAGCCCTTCCTCCGCTCCCAGCTGGATCTGCTCTGGGTTGTAGAAGGTCAGCACTGACTCGGACTGGCACACAGGAGCAGCGAAAGATGGGTAGGAGGATGAGGCGCTGAGTGCCATTGGAATGCGGTGAGAGTAGGCCTTGCGTAGACTCGCTTGATCTTGAGGAGTGAGTTGAGGGAAGGATGGAGTGCGGTGTAGGGTGTCCTTGTCCTCTGGGCGATAGTAGGTGGGCGAGCCGATGCTCACCTGCCTGCAAGGGGGACGGAAGGGAGGAAGAGGAGCTTGAGGTAGAAGAGCAGTGCTGTAAGGCAGTTCTTCTTCGTTCTGCTCTCCTCGCTTCCTCATCCAACTGGTGAGACTCAATCCAGGTCCTGGACCTCTGTCAGGCCAGCACCTGCTGAACACGGAGCTGGTGGTGTTGATGATGTTGTCGATGGTGCAGATGATGGACAAGCCGCAGCTCGTGAAGGAGGCAAGGTAGATCATCACTGCGCAGAGGCCGACCATCGCCATCTCCCAGCATGAAGTAGATGGGCCGTAGAATCCAGTCCTTCAGACTTCTCACCTCCACCTCATTCTTCCTTCTCACCTCCTTTAGTCCCTCCGTCATCGCACCTACTACTCCAGTCGACGATCTGTTGTACTCCTTGATGTTTCTGGACACCTCCTCTGGCTCCCAGGAGAGATGACTGGAGAATTGAAGCATGGCCTCCACCTGTCAATCGATGCAAGGCATGTCAGCTGAGTAGGCTGCGAGGATAACGAGTTTTATTGTGTTTACTATTAAAATTTGTTGAGAAACCACAGAGTTGCCTTTTTGAGTGACAAACTTTCATGTGTCAGACACAAAATGTTAATCAGTTTGTGGCGCTAGCTGCTGAACTGTTGAGAAATGAACAGAAGACTTAATTTGTCCAAAATTCATATATAACGATTCCAAATCTGTGTTTACTATTGAAATTAGTTGAGAAACCACATACTTGCCTTTTTTGATGAAAAATAATGTTGATTAGTTTGTAGCGCTAGCAGCTGAACTGTTGCGAATTGAAGAGAAGACTAAAATATAATAAATAAAAAATATATACAAATTGAAAAAGATAAATTGAAAGATTCCTGATGGTAATTATGAATAGTTGCATGATGGTCAAACTTTTACCCAAAAATGTAATGTTTCAAATGCTCCGGGACAGTTTCCACCCCTCCATAACTTCATAAAATATAATTAACCAATAAGGGAAAAAATTTGTTAAAATCCCTTGCGAAATCGCCCTTTCCCATATCGCTCAATTTTTCAAACTTCTTACCCAAAATTGTAATGTTTCAAATGCTCCGGGACCGGTTCCAGCCCTAAAAACTTTCTTAAAATATTACCTATCATGGAAAAAAAGTGTTAAAATCCGTTGAGAATTTGCCCTTTCTCATATTGCCCCATTTTTCAAACTTCCTACCAAAACATGTAATGTGTCAAACTCTCTACGCCATGTGGATTTCCAACCTTTTCATGCAACGCGTCAAGGTTTCTCTTTCCCCTATCTTCTCTCCCTAATTCGAGGCCCCGTACACCAAGTATGAGGCGGAGGGACGCTTTGGTCGCCAGGTCCGAGCTCAGGAGGTCTGGTACGCCATCATCGAGTCCCATATCACTCTTTCATTCCCATTTTAGTCCCTGCCCCTCATCCATCCCTTTCTATGTTGCCTTAGGTGGAGACGGGTACGCTGTATATGCTCTACAAGGACGCGTGCAACCGGGTGCATCCCTCCTAACCTCGCTGTCCCCCTCAACTCAAGGTAGGAAAGTTTGAGGTGACAAAAGTGGTGACGCGTAACTTGCACAAGATCATCGAGATGAACTTCTACCCGGTGCCTGGGGCGGAGCGCTCGAACAAGTGGCATCAACCGATCGGCCTCAGGGTGCAGGGCCTGGCCGATGCCTTCATCCTCATGGGACTCCTTCGACTCCGCCGAGGCCCACCGCTTCAACCAGTAGATCTTTGAGACCATCTACCGCGGGGCCCTGGAGGCCAGTGCGGAGTTGGCGGTGGAGTTGGAGCCCTACGAAACCTACACTGACTTGCAATGAATACATTTCTCAATTTTTGGTTTCTGCTACAGGTAAATAAATGTTGAAGGGGGAATATGCTCCGCAATCACCTATTGCGCTTTGCGCCATACACTTGTTTTGTGAAAAATTTAGCAGTCTGGCTACACTTAGCAAAAAAATCCTGCGCGCTTCGCGCACATACAATAAAATTTGGAGTATCAAAAATTTTTCTGAAATTTTGCCCCCCCCCCGAACCAAAATCTTAGCGCCGCCCCTGAGGTTGTGAAAATTGAAGGGGGCGTGGGTGCAATCATAATGATTCCTGCGCTCGATTGTTAGTGCTGAAACACATACCAATTAGTATGGTATTTCATTCAGCCAATGAATCAAATGACAATTTATTCTAAAAAAACGAATTGATGTGAAACGCTAGCAAGGAAGACACTGGGGAAAAAATCAACGGGTACTCAAAACATTCTCGACGTAAGCAGTAAGTGACATAATGAAAATGGTGATGCAATCGACACATTACCCCCCTTTTTTAACCGATCACTCACCTGCATTCCGCCGCCCCCTGGCATCTGTCTTGCTCAAACGAAAACACAAAGCCCAATTGAAATCCTAATCAAAGCTTTTTGTTCGCCGAGCAAGTGGATGCTCTGTAAGAGCTGAAAGAATGAATAGTAATATATAGCGAATGCCCAACGAATTCTAGTCTAGCAAATGTGCAGCCAATAGAAAAGAAAGTGATTCATCGATTCCCAGGTAGGAAGAAGGGGTGGCTGAGGGTGGAATCGATGGTTCCGCGGGCCGTCGGATTGGCCGCCAGCAATCGCCCTGCAGATCTCGCACTGCAGATGCGGGAGGCGCCATGAAAGAAGCAGGGAAGCGCGAGAGCTACGGTGAGGTCGGCGCTCCAGGAGTAGCGGGCGGTTGTTCCAATCCCCACTCTTCTTCAGAGCCAACTCCACCACTACCAGACGCTCCTCCTTGATGGAGTTGGTGCCTCCGGGGAAGAGGCGGTGGCTGAATGAATGGCCCATGCCCCGTCACCCTCAAGCCATCCACCTTCACCACCACCTCGCATGCCCAGCTGCAAGAAAGGGAAGGCAAACCCGGAGTATATGGTAGTGCCAGCGGCATAGAGGTCGGCAGCGGCGTGGGTGTTGTAGACCTTCCCGGCAGAGGCTGGGTCTCAAAGCAAGGGCAGGTGTCGAAATGAGCATGAGACATAAAATGGGCGTGGAACCAAGAATTTCCAGCGGCATATACGCCACGGTGCCAACATAGGCAGCCGGGCATTGGCCTTGTACCGCAGTGCCGAAATCACCCAGCTGGAGATGAAGAATATTAATAAGGGATGTGGAGAGAAGAGGAAATAGTGTGTAACAGCCAGTTTGATGCCGGGCGGTTCCTTGCGGACGGACAGGTTGTCATCCTTCATGTCAAGATGAGCGTAACCTTTTGCACGGAGTTGGGAAAGGCAGGTGAGGATCTCGGCGGCAATCTCTTTCATTTCTGTAAGCTTTTCTCAGTCTCAAAAGTAGGCTGATGGAATGTTGGCAGTAAAAACCTAGGTCAGTAAGCCCCAGTCCATTGTGGCCATTTGCGATGTTGACAGAGCTGGACGCCGCTTGAGCCTGGTCCCAGCAGAATGCACTTTGGCTGTCCTCGAACCTAAACAGGGAGGCTGAAAGACAGGGAGGAGGGGAGGAGGCAGGGAGGAAGAGAAAGAGAAGGAGAGCGAACAGCTCCATAAAGTGCCCAATGGCTGGCAGTCCGTGGTGCAGGAAGCGGAAACCGCGCTCCAGCTGCATGAAGTGGAGGTCCGACTTCATCGCCTCCAGACACGCCAGCTCCACTTCCGCCCCACTGGAGAAACAGTACTGGACCTCAATATGGCCGGCATTGGCGTGAGAGTCGTGAGCAACTGGTGTTGGCGCAGGCGGGCCTGTTGATGATAGTGGACGAGTCGCGGGATCAGACGGCCCGCCGCCAGCATCTGCTCCACCTGCTCTCATCCTCTTTGCCAATCTCTTCCAAGGGGGCAGAAGAATGAGGGGGAAAAAGAAGAGAGCAGGAGGAACTAGAGGAATGGAGCAGACCTGAGCGATGGAGATGGTGGCGACCTGACCATCGGGGCGGATGGAGACAAAGCCATGGTCCCTGCTCAAGTGCGCTAACTGCCGCCACTCCGTCTGTCCAGCCACAGTCTCTTTCGTCATCACTTTCAACCATTGTCGCACTCTTCCAGGAGATGGCATCTTCCATGAAGCCTCTGGAACCTGGACGAGCGATTGCTGAGTAAAGCTTTTGCAATTAGGCTCAGTGCGGTCCAGAACACCGAATCATGCACAATGAACAGGTGAGCCAAAAGAAGCAGGCGTTGAGCTAAGACTAGCCATTGAGAGTGGGTTGGAAGCTGGGAGGAATGTTGACTGGGCGTCGGAGGGCGAAGAAGATGTCGGGGCTGAGGTGGCGAATCTACATCTTGGCGGTGACCAGATGGTGGCCCTGAAAGCAGGTCTGATCACTTAAAGGCTAGGATGCTAGAAGCGGCTAGGAGAGAGTTGGAGTAGGAGTTTACGCGTGTGCACTGAAGCTGGCCCACGGGGTGAGGTTGTTGGATGGTGCCAACAGCGGCAGAGAGTGTTCGGATGCGGTGTTGGCCGCTGCTTTCCCTCCACCATATGTGTCTTCCGTCGCCGGCGGCAGCATCAGCACTGGCCGCCACTTCAGAGCCGTAGCCTGCATGGCCTGAGTCGGGAGCCTGGAAGTGTGATGTGTGCAGAGAGAGAGAGAAAAAAGGAGGGCGGAGCACCAGTCACAAGCTATGATGCTGCAGACGCGTCCCATATTCTGCTGGAGCTGAAGGCCAAAGTTCTCGTCCAGACTGCGGTGGAGGCGGCGGTCGGCATTAGGCAGGGCACCGGCGGCCTGGAGGGCCAGACGCCAGGCCTCCGCGGCTTGAAAGATGGTGTCCAGAACTCCCGCTTCCTCGCCCCTGCTCTTGTCCCTCTTCGTGTCCGCCCCCGGCCAGCTCGTCCCCAGCGCTGTCCCATTCTCTCTTCAATTCACTCCCTCCTGTCCACCTCATTTTTCTATAGTTTCTAGTTTGTTCTCTCGTCTCTATCAAGTCAGATCCTGGGCAAAAAACCTATGTACTCAACCCGAACAGCGCAGTTCTTCTGCTCATTTTCTGCTCTGTGCAAATCAATGGTTAATTTAAAAATAAATCCGGAAATAAATGCATTTATCAATTTCAAAAACATACCAGCTCATAATAAATCAGTGTGCTGTGTAATATGATGCATCAAAGTATCTCCATTGTTTTGGATGGGAAGACATACTTGAAGGTTCCGAGGAACTGTGTGAGGCGGGGAAGGGCACAAATTAATTGCTTAGGGTGGAGGCTGGGTGGAAGAATGCCATCTTATTTTACTTATCTGACAAAATTTTTTGGTAATTTTTTGCTTTGTCATACATGAGAAATCGTTGCTTTTTTAGCCTCCCAAATATTACCCATCAAAAAAGGTGCCTTCACTAAAAAGTTCATATCATCCTTATGATAAAAGATAGACTCATGCCGCTCGGCATGCTTCTAACATAGGCTTCAAAGAAGGATTATGCAAAATGATTTCTCATATAAAGCTTCCTAGCTTCCGCAATTGAGTTTTAAACAAGCGTAAACTGTTATGATGATCACCCTGTAGGAAGGGCACCATTTTGATTTTGTATGTTGTTTAAATCTACAATCACTTGTGTTCCATTGATCTTGCCTCTTTTTTGCCTTTTTTGCCTTTTGGTTTTCTTGCACTGTGCCATATGGTTGATATTTTCCTGCCGTTGACTTCTTCCAAGTATTACTTATTGTGTTGTATTTATGATGCAGTGTTTTGGATGAGGGGCAGTACGTTTTTAATCACAAGACCATTTTTGGTCGATTCATTAGATTCAGGAAGTATTTATTCTGAGAAAATGAGGAAGATGAAGATGCAGAACATTAGAATACATCAGAACATTTCTTTAATATGGTAAGTCAAGAATATTTTAAAGGGAAACGACCATGCGTTGACACCCTCATCAGTTTCAATGCAAGGAGGTAGAGCAGAGTAAATTTATCTAGGTGCACCTTTTGGAGCCCCGTATATAGCTAAAACCCCCATATAGAACAAAATTATGCTGTTTTTGAACCCCAAAATGTGGACTTGTTTTGATCCAGTCAACTTGTGCTTTTGGAACATTAACAACATACCTAAGGACATTATTCATGGAAAACCGAAGTTACTGGGCTCATTTTATGTCCATCTTTTAGAGCCCCGTATCTGTCCAATGCAAAGGGCTTTGAAGAACGCATTCCAGAAGACAATCGAGGGAAGCAAGAGAACTCGAAAGTCCTAGGGGTCCTAGAGAAGACCAGCTCTACATACCTAGTGTATCAGCTGATCATCCCAGTAACAGGCGAATGCTATTTTCAATGGCTACCTCTGCCTGGGACCCTTTAGAACTCATCTCGCCTTTAGCTCTTAGAGCTAAGCTCCTGTTTCAAGAGCTAACAATAGCTCTCAAGCTAGGCTGGGATAAACTTTTTCCAGGTAAGTTCCTTCCAGAATTAGAAAATGTCAAGGGAGACCTAACCAAACTGAGAGAGAAAGTTTTTCCCTGAAAGCTAATAAAATTTTAGGAACCGGGTTTTGAGCATTTGAAACTACTTTTTTGGGTAGAAAGGCTTGAAAACTGCAATATAGAGTTTTTGCCCTGTAGCACCTGTAATCTTGAGAATTGCACAGACGACTTTGGTTTTTTTGATTCACAAGTCATATATAGCTATTCTAAATCTGTGCTTACTTTTGAAAATGGTTGAGAAACCACAGGCTTACCCTCTTGAGTGGCCAACTTTCACATGCACCAATAGAATCGATAAACAGTAGCAGCTGAACGGCTGAGAATTGCACAGAAGACTTTGGTTTTTGACCGCGGAGCGGGCCAAAGGGCCGCTCGGCAGTCTATAGAGGTTACTAAACTTTTGTCATCATATATATATTACTGAAATTGTGAAAACTGAAATTATATATATATATATATATATATATATATATCTGGTACCATCGGCAGGCCAAATGTAAATCTCTTTTCTCCCAAAAAGTGGATAAGTCCGAGTTTAAATTCAAGGAAATACATACTATGCGGAATCTGCTTCTAAGACAATTGCATTTTGTTTTTGCGCCCAGTCCACTGGCTCTTTCCATTGCGCCCTAAAGCCAAAATGCAGTGGCTTGGCAATTCCTACTGATGCCTCTCTATGTATTTCCTTGGCTTTTTGGGAGAAAAGAGATTCACATTTGGCCTGCTCATGATTTCAGATATTTCTTCCACTTTTAATATAGTATAAAATGTATAAATACAAATTTTATATTGTTGGTTATATATAGTTATATATTAAAGGGAAAACACCATGGGTTGACACCATCACAAATCCCACTCATTTTTTTTAATGAGAGTTGTTATCATTGTAAGCTTGCAAGGGTATAACGTTTTGGTCAAAAGGTCTCTGATAC
>JASANA010011791.1:0-42264 GCA_030248095.1 Ptycholaimellus sp. GST1_10 | reverse complement strand
TAGGTAAAGGGGCGAGAAAAGAGTACCGGTACGTCGGCGACAGATGAAGGATCGTTTGGCTCGACAGTCGTCCACTCCGAACTGCCGTCCACCGCTCCGGTAGTCCAGATAAACGCAGTCTTTGTTTCGGTGATCCTGCAACGTTCGATTAGGAATCTTATTGCTAAGCGGAGAAAGCGGGTGAAGAGGATACTCCAAGGATTTCTTTGGATGCCGGAAAGGGGCTGGGCCATAGCTTGGAGTTGGGGATGACGGAGATGAACTCGCCCTCATCAAAGGCGTCGTGGAAGCCAACCCACGGTTCGAAGTTCACATTGCCCACAAACGCGCCTGCTCCCAGCCATTCTTCTTTTTTTTCTTAGCCGCAAAAGACATGTCGTTTACTGAGAACGTCGGAGTATTCCTCCTTGTCTTGGAGACTCAGGAGGTTGGCCCCTTCATAGTTGCAGTGCTGTTGAGCCTGTGTGGAAGAATTTGAAGGGGATTGAATGGAATCGAGAGAAGACGTGAAAAGAGTCACCTCAGCGAATGTTGCAAGTGTTTGTGGCGGAGAGGGAATGAACTGGCGGTAGCAGAAGCCACGCATGGAAGTCCAGTACGGCGGGCATCCAGGGATTTCTGAAACCCATTTTCTATGATTTAGAAACCATACATACAAGTATGGTAGTAGAGGGAACTGAATTGTGTGAATGCGAGGCTGGCGCCCTTGGCTTCGTTGAGGGAGTCTGAGATGAAACGGATGAAGAGAAATCGCCCACGACTGCTTAGTGCCAGCGGGTTTTCGAAACCGCACCAGCTCACCACCAGTGGCGCGTTCTCATCGCTACCTACATGGCCACCTTCCTTTCACATCCTCCTTCCACTCTCGCTCCTCAGCTACCATCGAACACTTCCACATAGTCGTCACAGTCGGTGAAGAGGGCATCCTCCAGCTTGGAATCTTCAATGAGACGTTGATGGCTATGAAAAGAAAGGGAACATAATTTGCATTTTAGACCGGGTATGCTGAGGTGTACTCTGTGCTGCGGTTCGGCCTGAATAAGCCATGAGCAGCGGGCGTTGGGCGGGTAGGCCCCGTCGTCGAAGCCGGGCGTCCTCAGGGGCATCAGAATCCCACTCTGGGCCAGCAGTAGCTGAGGCTCATCACCGCTGCAGCCCACCATCGTGTCTGCAACCACCAACCCCTCACCTTGTTCGGCAGTTCAGTTGATAGACTGACTGGATCTGGAGGGGAGGAGACTGGAGTTAGTCTAAAGTTGGCTCCCACTTAATCAAACGGAATTGGGGAAGAGCTGAAAAAGGCATTTGATGCAGAGCACTTGGCAGTCGTGCTGCGGAATCGATGAAGCGAAGGTGTATTTATTGCCAAGCAACAGCTGCGCCCTTCCCATGCTTCACTGAGCCGACCCAAACACTGCCTCTATTTTTGCTCACAGCCCAAACAACCAAACATCACCATTAGTATGGAAACCTTGATTGAGTTATGGAAGAAATGGGACCCAAGGAAACTAAGCGGAATCTAGAAGGCTAAATGATATTCGCAATGTGAAATGTTGCCCTCGGAGACAAATGCAAGACCGGCGGAGCATAAAATAGCGGTAGGCAGTTTTTGCGGCAGCCAATCAATATTCGCCAAGGCAACGCACTCTGGGACCATAATTTGGGTCCCACTCACACTGTCCTCATTCTGTCCTAAGCGCCAGCTTTCGGAGCAACGATTTCAAAGTTGGTAATAGCTAAATATAATCCCCTTAGAATATTAGTGGTACACTCTGGCCCACTAGTCCACCCCATTATTCTTTGAGATCCGACATTATTTGAAGAGAGAGAGAGATGATACCCTGCGATAAGATGAAAGGGAATTACTGAGCGACTAGGCCAGGCTTAGGCTAAGGGTGTACAGGGTTATCCACCTAATAGGAATCGCTCACTTTGAGCAGCTGTAAAATGGCTTCTAGGATATCTTGGAACGATTTTCCAGTGGGAGCTTAAAATTTGAACCTTTTTTAATATTTCCACCAAAAATTGCAGGAAAACCCCCAAAAATGGACTCACAGCAGGGTTTAGAAAGTTGGAACCAAAAAATGGAGGTGTCAAAAATTTAATGGAACTGATAGGGAGCGGCTGGGCCACTCGACCGGCCAGCAGCAGGGCGGCGAGGCGCAGCTCCCCCTCTTCAACACAGAAGCAAGGTGGACCAACTGGCGGATGCTCTTGGGTCTCCTGTGTTGAAGAGGGGGAGCTGCCCCTCGCCGCCCTGCTGGTGGCCGGTCGAGTGGCCCAGCCGCTCCCTATCAGTTCCATTAAATTTTTGACACCTCCATTTTTTGGTTCCAACTTTCTAAACCCTGCTGTGAGCCCATTTTTGGGGGGTTTCCTGCAATTTTTGGTGGAAATATTAAAAAAGGTTCAAATTTTAAGCTCCTACTAGAAAATCATTCCCAGATATCCTAGAAGCCATTTTACAGCTGCTCAAAGTGAGCGATTCCTATTAGGTGGATAACCCTGTAGAGGTAGAAATGCAGGATGCGGCATGGGGAGGCGTTAAAAGGCGGAAATGGCTGTGCCGTGGCCGCTGTGGCCAAGGGCGCTGATTCAAGCGCCCTTCCTCCCTACGCGAATACAGCAGCAGTTGCCCCTGGCTACACCGCCGCGTAAACAAGCAACTCACCCACTCTTTTCCCAGCATGATTTCAAAGGGGCACACCGGGAGGGATGGCTGGCGGCTGTCTGGCGGGCGGGCGAGGGGGGTGGGAGAGTTTGAAGGCATGCTGGATACGAGGCGGTCGGAGTTGGGGAGGTGGGGGGCGGGTGGTGGTGATGAGCTCGATGCTGGTGCGGACGCTGACGCTGAAGCGGGCGTTGAGCTCGGCGTCGCCCATGCAGAGGAGAGAGGCTGGGATAGGGGATGGAGGAGTGAGGGGAGGACGGAGGCAGTTGGAGAGTCCTTGAGAGCAGTCAGAGCCTGCTGCCTTGTGAACCACTTGAGGATGGGTTGAGGGAGGATCAGTTCCCAGGATACTCTACACTCTCACTTTCACTCTGGCACTTCATTTCTCTCGGTAAAATAGGGGGTAAGTGGGCGCCCTACATTGCATATGCAAGGATGCAGCAAAATTTTCGGAACAGTTCTGTCACTTATGGTTTTTATTCTATAATTTGGATGAATACTGTGCAAAATGGATGAAAGTATAAAGACTTAAGAGCCCATTTTTAGGGAAATATGAGTTGAAAAATAAAAACAAACAAGTATATGGCGCAAAGCGCAATAGGTGACCGCGGAGCGCTTACATGTAGCAAAATCCAAAAATTAAGGAAATTTTCTGCTGTGAGGGTGAACATTGCATCTCAAAAGGAAAAGTCTGTGGTTTCTCAACCATTTTCAAAAGTAAGCACAGATTTGGAATCGTTATATAGACTTGTGAACAAAAAAACTCAAGTGTTATGTTCAATTATCAGCCGTTCAGCTGCTACTAATTATTGATGCTACTGTCATGCCTGAAAGTTTGTCACTCAAGAGGGCAAGTCTGTGGTTTCTCAACCATTTTTAAAAGTAAGCACAGATATGGAATCGTTATATACGACTTGTGAACAAAAAAACTCAAGTGTTCTGTTCAATTATTAGCCGTTCAGCTGCTACTAATTATTGATTCTACTGTCATGCGTGAAAGTTTGTCACTCAAGAGGGCAAGTCTGTGGTTTCTCAACCATTTTCAAAAGTAAGCACAGATATGGAATCGTTATATACGACTTGTGAACAAAAAAACTCAAGTCTTCTGTGCAATTCTCAAGATTACAGGAGCTACAGTGCAAAAACCGTATATTGCAATTTTCAAACCTTTCTACCCAAAAAAGTAATGTTTCAAATGCTCGGAAACCGGGTCTACCCCTCCAGATCTTCCTAAAATTGCATTACCTTTCAGGGAAAAAAAAGTTTGTCCAGATCCGTTGAGAATTCGCCCGTTCCCAGCATTTCCAGATACAAATATATATATATATATATATACGCATATATATATATATCTGGTACCATCGGCAGGCCAAATCTGAATCTCTTTTCTCCAAAAAAGTCGATTAGCCTGAGTTTAAAGTCAAGGAAATACATTTTATACTAATGGAATCTGCTGCTTGGACAGTTGCATTTTGTTTTTGGCGTGCAGTTCAATGTCTCTTTCCATGCGCGCCCAAAAACAAAATGCAGATGACGCAGCAGATTCCATTAGTATAAAATGTATTTCCTTGACTTTAAACTCAGGCTAATCGACTTTTTTGGAGAAAAGAGATTCAGATTTGGCCTGCCGATGGTACCAGATATTTCTTCCACTTTTAGTATAGTATATAATAAAAATTTTATATTGTTGGTTTTATATTAAGATATTATGGATAAAAAAATATATAATAGATTAAAAATATAACAAAAAGAAAAGATTTGAAACTCACAAATACATTGCAAAATTTTTGGCAAACTAACATATTTTTGTGAAATTTTCATGATATATGATTAGGGCAATCGATTTTTGGGAGAAAAGAGCTTTAATTTTGGCCTGCCAATGGCACCAGTTTCAACTTAAATTTCCAAAATAAAATTGATTGCCTAAGATGGATTCGAACCTCCCAGATTCGCACAGCTGTACAATCGCTTAGACCACTACACCACTGGTGCATATGGATCCATGTGTAACTGAAGACTTATGAATAAATATCAATACATGAGGCCAAAGGACCCGGGAGGGGGTGAGTGGGGGAAAAATGAATACCTACTATCGTCCATTGAATAGATGCGGAGGAGGAGGAGGAGGAGAAGGAGTTCGGACAAATGGTTTTTTACATTTTGGCGCCCTGCCCGAAGCGGCGGGCGGCCAAGGCCAGCTTAAGCAGTTACCCCATTTTTGTGTCCGTCTGTCCGCATATATATATATATATATATATATATATATATATATGTGTGTCCCAGGCCTGTACTCCGTGGTTTTTCAACGAAATTGGCTGATTTTTTGCATGAAGGTCCGCCTAGGCGGTGCCTCGGGACCATTTTTGGTGCTTGGCGTAATATTTTGAATTTCGCCCAAAACTCAATTTTTTGATGTTTCAAAGGGCCAAAAATCATAAATCGCTGGTTTTTCAATGAAATTAGCTGATTTTTGGCAGGTACGTCCGTTGATGTGATTTCTTGAAGCTGGCAAAAGGAATTTCCGAAATATTTGTTATTTCTCCATTTATGACCAAAAACCTAAAATCTTGATGTTTCAAAAATTTGAACATCTATAAATCGATGGTTTTTCAATGAAATCAGTTGATTTTTGGCATGTACGTCTGTCATGGTTATATCTTGAAGTTGACAATAGAACTCTTGGATACATTTATTATTGCATGATTTATGGTTAAAAACCTAAAATCTTGATGTTTCGAAAATTCGAACATCCATAAATTCCTGGTTTTTCAATAAACTCAGCTTTATAAAGGCCGCGCATCTTGGCAACAGCCGAGAATACCTTGTTCACCCTAAAATCAAACGTTTCACGAAAAACTCAAAAGATAAACTATAGTCAATTCGATGTTGCTCTTTCCAATGGTGAAAGAATTAGAGTGATTGGAGCCTTCTGTGACGAGCAATTGCCTTATCAAATTTAAGATCTAGCAATAACCCTCAAAACATACACCTGGGTCGAAAAGAGGGGCTGGGCGCTGACACTTCGCTAACGCTCGCTCGCGCCAGCCCAATGAGGACAAAAGTTTAGTAACCTCTATAGACCGCGAAGCGGCCCTTCGGGCCGCTTCGCGGTCAAAAATTTTTGATTTTTTCATTAAAGTTATCAAATTTGATGTCTAAACATAAATTTTTTATTCCTCAATTTGCTCGTGCTGAGCAACGGAAAGGAACTGAATTTCAGCATGAAAGTGCTATCATTTTCCAATTTTCAAAGAGTTCGATATAACACCTGATAAAATAGCTTGATCGCAACGCGAATCTACTGTTCACACTATTTTATGGGCAGGAAAATTTCGCCAAATTTTGTAAGTTTACCAATTGCAAATTGATTTCAACCAGTTTTCTTAAATCGCCAAAAATTGGGCAAAAATTTATATGAAATGCCTAACAAAAATTATGCTTCCAAAACAATGAAGGGTTCAGGAAGGAAGTCGCAGATGAATCATAAGAATCTATTTCGAGTGGCTCATTTGAATCGATTTTATGGGTGTCATTTCATTGTTTCGCTTAACTTCTAGCCCACTTTCAGAAATCTTTTCTATTTTTAAGAAATTTTTCTTTTGCATCCTTCTTTAATTTTCACGGGAAGCGAGTTCAACCAACCAATAGTGAAGTTGGCAAGGACGGGGTTGAGGAGTTTGTGCTCTCCAATTGGCGATGACAAGTTCTCCGCTCTTGACATGCCTTCGTAAAGAATGGCGTCAAATTTGCAACAGCCTTCAAGAGGTGAAGTTATTGGTCTATGGAAAGGGGCTAGACAGGTAAGCCAATTGGAGTCTAGGGGTTGCTGGGGCAAGATCAATGGGCGTAACGGCTACACTGGATGAATGGACTAGGCTGATTGGGGCTGGAGAGAGGGGCTGATAAGCAGCTTAGCAGGGCGCCCTGCTAATGGAGCCTGCCTCTGCCCAGCCACAGGGGGAGGGAGGGAGGGATAGGGGATGGAATCGGCTCCCTACTACACCTCGCCTCATTTGCCCACCTTTAGCCGAGTCTTTCCCAACAAAGGCTGCGGAAGAAAAAATTGCCTCCCTTGGGAAGCGAAGGAAAACGAGATAAATCTGCTCTTATGAGCACCCTAGAGTAAGTATATGGTGCTTCTATATTTCGCAATCAAGGGGAAACGAAGCTAAGAATCTCAGCAACAAAATAAAGTAAAGCTGGAAGTCTGGTTTGAAAGAATTTGTGAATGTGGACTTAAATATTTCCCAGGGCTCTCTAAGAGGCCGGAATAGGAAAAAAGCCAGTGTGGGGGTTAAGAGGTAGGCGAGATGTGTTGCGTTGCGTCTGAGAATGTCGCGCCGGGTTGCCTAGAAACCCGGATTGGGCTCTAGCCCGCTTTGCTCTGGGCGAGTGACTGAACCTTCTCTCCTTTGGTGCCAAGCACCGCTAGGCTGGAACAAGGCCGCCTTTTTTTGCATGCTTCATACGGCTTATATCTTTCGCACTGATGTAGCAGTGGTATCATGAAATCGTGCATTTTTTTCGGATTGCTGGAAAATTCTGGCGATGACCTGCAACGTTTGTTAGTAAAGAACGAATTTTAAAATGCTTCCAAAGGTTCAATGAAAAAGACCACGACATAATAACGGTAAATTTGAAATTCATTGTTTTACGGCCGTTAAGTGACACTCAAAGTGTGGCTCTAATGAATTTAGTTTCACGAATCAGTAGAACATGAGAAAGAGAGCAGCCCAAAAGTCTAGGCATTGATGATGTGGCCAAATCAGTCGCAAGGTTGGCGTAGTTAACTGATGTAAGTGGAGGCAGTGGCAGAGGAGAGCTGCGCTGATTGTGCAGTGATGGGATTGCGGGGCAGACAATGCGTGCGTGGGAGAAAAAAAGCAGGGGCAGGGGCCTGTAGGACAGGCAGGGAAGTGGGGAGGGAAGGAGGGGGAGGGTTGGCTGAAGAGGTAAACCGGAAGGTGCCCACCAGGACGCCCGCAATCCCCTCCTAATCGATCCAACCGGCTGGAAACAATGCGCCACCGCCACGGCTGTTAGGCCACTGTCGCGCTCAGATCCGGCCTCCTCCTCTCCAGCTCTTTTTTCCCCTCCCCTCCCTCCACCTGAGAGTGTGCGCCACTCTCACTCTCCCCGGGCAAGCGGAGCGGTGGAGAGGTGAGGCGATGGAGATGAGGATGGGATCTGTGTCTTTGCTGTGTGAATGTGGACAGGAGAGGGGGACTGGATGGATGGAGGACGGATGCAACGCGCGGCGGCGATCTTCGCATTGTCGGGGCACTAAAAAGTTCCCCCGCCCCGCGCCCCTCTCACCCCTCCAGGCGCTACTTTCTCGCACCCTGCTCCTCCCTCGCCCCTTTCTCACATTCGCATGAAAGTGCTGGAAGAACGAGATCCTTCAAACCGATCTCATCCGCCCCTCCTCCCCTCCACCTCCAACCACCACTCTCTTACCCTTGGCAGCACCCTTTTCTTCTTCTGCCCTAGCCCACTGCACCATCAGCCCTCCGTTTTTTGCCTCTTGTAGATTGTTGCCGCTCAACTAGAGGCTGCAATCAGTGATCCCTATCCTAACTCTAATTACTTCCAGCCCATTCAATCGCCGTGTACCATTGCCTTGGCCGTCCCGTAAATTCCGGCTGAGTGATGCTGGTGCAGAGCCCAAGTTTCGCTCCTTTCCCAGCCAGCACTTGAGGGGCAGGTGGGTGGGTAGTAGGGTAGGGTGGGGAGCTGGAGTGGCCTTCCTGTCCTCCCTTCTCCTCCGTCGGTGGGCAGGGCAGGGCAGGGCAGACCAGTCATCTCGCCCCCTAGCAGCAAGAGCAGTGGACGGGAATGGGGCGGCGAAGAGAGAGCCTAATGGGATACCAGTTAACTCCTCCTCACCTTCCCTGCCCCATCCTTACCGCCCGCCCTCCCTCCTCTCCTACCCCCTCCCTTCTCTTACACCCCCTTCACCCACTCCACCTCACCCTCCAGCCCTCCTGCCTAATTTACCCAACCAGTATCCGAGCAGAGGATTGCCCACCTTCTGCTCACCACCCTCTCATCTCTGGGAACAAGCAAAACCTAGCCCCCTTCCGCCAACCCTCTTGGCCAACTACTCGCTCATTACCTCCATTCTTCAACACCCATACATCAGGCTTTATCCCCCGCACGCATTGCACGTATTCATTCCCTTTCTAATCCCCAGTTCACAAAAAAGCTGTCGGGAACGGGGGATATAAGAGTTGGCCTCGGATTCAGAGACTCAGTCTTACTACTCCAACTCCTCCCCATCAGTTGCACCCCTTCCATTTTGCCCAATGACTCTGATCACCTGTAGAGGCTTTCATGGACCCGCCTTTTTTTCCAACACTTAGGAAAAAACCCTAAGGGGGTGGAATGCGAGCCATCGCTATCTCTCCTCCCGTGCAGTGATTAGCCCCATCAGAGTAACCAGCCCTCTCTCACTCTCCCTCTCAACCTCTTCAGGAGGGACACGGAGGCGGAGGGAGGAGTGCCCACCCCCGAAGAAGGCATCATGGAAGATAGAAAGGAAGGGCCGATGGATAGGTATTCTTTCATCAGGCCCCGTTTTGGCCCCAACATTTCAACTAGCCGTGAAAGAGTCAAACGCTGCTCTCCTATTGAGGAACAAGAGTCTTTTTTGCCTAGTTGGAGGGGACACTTGAGGGGACGAGTGAGGGGATAGAGAGCGGAATGATGGCTCTTTCCTCCTTCCTAGGCGCGCTTGAGCGCTCCTATTGAGGACCTGGTCTTCCTCTTCCTTCCTTCCCCCTTCTCTCCACCTCTCCGCCTTCACTCCAATGACCGGCAGCCATTAGCAGGCCAGCTAGTTCACTGCAGGGAGAACCTCGCTGAGCTCAGCTCCCAGGATGGCCCTTCTCCCACTCTTCGCCGCCCTCCTGCTTGCGGCTGTACACGCGGGTACTCCCATCACAATTTCTAAACTCTCATCTTTGGCACGATGGAGGAGTGGGTTTGAGAGCGAGCTACATGGGAGGAGCTGGGAACGGAAGTGCGGATCATCAAAGGCTGCGACAAGGGACGCGTGGGGATCTTCAGCGATGCTCTCAACTGTCGCCGGTTGCACCCTTCTTCTGCTGCTCCTCCTCACTCCTTCCTGTCTGCAGCTACATCCAGTGCCCCTACGATGGTGCCCAGCCGGTCCCCTTTGAGTGCATCAAGGGCTTCGTCTTCGACCCTTGCCGCAAGCAGTGCTCCTATCAGGTCCCCCTCCCGCTCTACCGCATATTCAAGAGAGGCAGGAAGGGAATGCAACTGCAGAAGGCCTGCGTGCCGGTGCAAGCGTGCCAGCAGAAGGTCGGCTACCTCTTCCTCCCCGACTCCCTGCGCAACGAGGACCGCATCGGAGAGACAATCCTCACCCCAAGCGTCGACCCACACGAAGAATCCGTTCCACTTCTCCTTCTCCCTTCTTTCATTTCGCACCGCATCAGCTGCTCTTAGGTGTTCGCGATGCCAGACGACAAGATCGAGATCGTGAAGGAGGAGGTGATCGTCTCCAAAGAGATGGCTCCCGTCATAGCCCAGAAGGAGGTGCTGAAAGAAGAGGACCTCCCGGGCATCAGCGTCCCCTCCAACAGTCGCAACGCCACCACGCTGGAGATCTACGTCGTTCGCGTCGTATTCGGCCCACACCACGATCGACGCCTCAAACTCGACCTGCCCGACCTACAGCGTCATCTACAGTTCCTCCCCTCTTCTTCTCCTTTTACCTCCTTAGCCTCCCTCATTACCCTCCAATCCACGCAGGCAACAGATCGAGCGTGCCTCAGCGCGACTGAGCGAAGCGGCGGCCGCCGAACGCCGTGCCATCATCGACATCGAGGCGGAGGATGACACCGGCTCTCAGCCCCAGCTTCTCCCTGCCCTTCAGGTTATCCTACCCTCCCTTCATCTACTCTCTCCTCCTATTCTTAACCTGCGCTTAGGAAACCATCGCTCTGCCCATCCCACCTCGCCAAGGACCGGAGGAAAAGCCTGCTGTCGACATCATTGTTATTATATTTTCAATATTTTCTAAGTTTTTAAGGTTTTCGAACAGCTTGGTTGTTCAAACTTTTGCTTTAAGAGGCGGTTTTTGAGAGGAGCACGGATGGAAGACCCATGGATTTTTTGACCCCCCTTTTTTATGATGGGAATCAAAAGTACAACATATGGGAAGTAAAATTCATAAATATAATTGGGGTCAAAACTCAATATCCAGGTCAGGACAGCTCTGGCAACTTAGAGGTCTCAAAATTTCAGTTTTTGGCGATTTTTCCCGATAAACTGAAATTTCATGCCCATTTCTTATCCAAAAGTACTCAAATTAGGTATGGATCTGTTCGTCTACATCAGCTGGACACAGTTATGCCAAAAGTGTTTAGATTTTTACCAAAAAATTTCATGTTTTTTGTAAAAACCTAATCAATGCAAAAACCGAAAAATTGAAATTTCAAAAAAATCATTTTTCCTCAAAACATTTGTTTAAAAGTCTGAAAACAGACACCGTCATCGTATTTATCACAAAAATCTGGCCCAGAAACAACTTTTAAAATTGCCATTTAGGTATGTTCCAAAAGAGATAATAGCCCGAACTTGACGAGCACCATAAATATGCCCTATGTTATAACATATGGAAATTTGGCTAACGTAAAATGTTGATGCATATAAAAAACTTCCTGCTCTTCAGGAAGACGGTATTGATCAATTTCCTTTTGTGAGCTAATCACCCTAAGCTTTAGGCAGGTATTTAGCAAAAAAATTGCTGGGTTTAAGGTTATACACATAAAAAATTATCCAAAGTGTGCGGACAAGTTGAGAATTCACCCTATGATATAACATAGGGCACAAGTTACCAAAAAAAATTTGGTCTTGAATTTAGGTTACAATGGCCTAAATCGATGCTCTGGCCACAAATACGCCTAAAAATATCATTTTTATGCTCAATTTCAGTATATATCAAAATATGATCACTTGGTATTTTTCCTCATTTGAGACCATTTTGAGCAAAAAGCATTGAAGCATTTAATTTCAAAATATACTGAAATTGAGCATAAAAATGATATTTTTAGGTGTATTTGTGGCCAGAGCATCGATTTAGGCCATTGGAACCTAAATTCAAGACCAAATTTTTTTTGGTCACTTGTGCCCCATGTTATATCATAGGGTGAATTCTCAACTTGTCCGCACACTTTGGATAATTTTTTAATCGGAAAAAATTCGGAAAAAATCGCCAAAAACTCATATTTTGCGACCTCTAAGTTACCAGAGCTGTCCTGACCTGGATATTGAGTTTTGACCCCAAGTATATTTATGAATTTTACTTCCCATATATTGAACTTTTGATTCCCATCATAAAAAAGGGGGGTCAAAAAATCCATGGGTCTCGACCCTTGGGCCATTCGTGCTCTTCTCACAAAACCCGTCTTAAGCAGGCGAAATGAAGAATGTGAAGGAGAGATTAATTGTAGGAGCACGTGATCGCAATCGGGAACGAGAACTCCTCAGAGCCATCCGTCCCCATCAATGTAGGCAACAATGACTGTGCTGCCCTTCTCATTTTGAAATGGATGCTCAGGAATCGGTGGAGGCGATCGAGAGCCAGGAAGAGCGCACGGCCACCCTCGCACCTCCGCAGCCCACCGAATCCCCACTGCCCAACTCAACGCCCGTCCTCACTCCACTTGAGGAAACTACCGTCAAAATCCTGCCCCCTTCCTCTCCGCCCCTGCCCACCACCCTCTCCCCTCAGGTTCATGCCTGTTTTTACCTCCTATTTGCTCATCAATCACATTACTTTCAAGATAAGCATAAGAGAAATGAACAGCAGGTGGAGGCAGAAGCTGAGTTGGAGACTCCAGAGGAGACGCCTTTCGAGATCCCTGCAGAGACCCCGGAGGAAGTTCCAGTAGAGTTTCCAGAGGAGAAGGCTTCACTGGAGGAGCTGGAAGGCGAGGTAAAGCCCATAGGACAGGCTGAGCAGTAGGCAGACGTTGTGGGGTGGGTGGCAAGAGGCGTTGGTATCTCTCAGTCGGTGGTGGTGCCTGGTGGAGGCGTGGTGGCGGCGGACGTGGAGGATGCTGAGGTGGCAAACGCAGAGGACCCCGAGGCCTCTGAGGAAGGCATTGAAGAGCCGCTGGAGGAGATCGTGGCCGAGCAGCCTTTGGATGTCATGTCAGATAACCAGGTTTCATCCTGCACCACTTTCATACGCCCTTTTCACACTGCCGCAGACTCTGGCCCTGAAAATCAGTTTTCTCAGTTGCCTCCTTATTTGAGCCCTGAGACTTTGATTGTGCTTCGGCTTGTGGGCTTATGCATGTGGAACTTGGTTTGAGACGGTGGATACTGCGGAGGTGGGCGAGCCATGGCTTGTGGCGGCGCCAGGGATTCAGGTTCCTCTCAATTGCACGCTGCATTTTATTTCCACCGTCATGGCTTCTGCTCAGGAGGAGCAAGAGCTGAACATCACCGGAACCACCACTGCTCCTTCTGAAGTGGCGCCAATCATTACCTCCGCCTCTCCTGAAATCCCCGACACGAATATTTCGCCGGTCAACGAAACCGAGCCTATTAGCCTGGAGCCAATCATAGAACCAAGCGAGAACATCACCTCAGTCCTCCCCATTGAACCCAGCTCCAGCCCGGTACGCTAGCCGGCATGCATCGCTTTGCCTGCTTCCTATCAGCTGTCCTAGTCCTAAGTGTGAACTTAGTTGTGTACAAATTGCAGGCACCATTCTATTCCAGCGAAGAGTACGACCCGCTTGAGGAGGAGGTGCGCTTGGGCATCTTCAAGGTCTCTTGCACAACCACTCAATACGCGGCAAAGAAGAGGCTGTTGTTGAGGCCGAGAACGAGGACATCCCGGAGCAGGTGCTGCTAATCGATCCGGTGGAGGTGGCCGCCACCAACTCGGTGGAGGACGAGGTTGCCGAAGAGCTACCGGAGCTGCCCAGCCTTGTTCTTGGTCTTTCCACTTCCCTTAGCTTCCCTCCACCCAATGTAAAGATGGGGATGAAATAGGTGGTGAAGTGGAGGGGGATGTGATCAGGGACGTGTGCAAGGTGGAGGGCATCGCGGGCGCCAAGGCCGTCTGCAGCTGTCCCAGCCAGGAGCAGCAGAACGCACTCGGCTCCATCCTCCCCGCCTCTCTGCCCCCTCCCCAGCCTCCAACCGCAGCGCCTTTTAAGGACTGACGGCGGGGGATCGATTGCGGCGCCATTGCGACGCGCTGAGCTGTCTGAACGGCGGCATGTTCATCTGGAACGAGGGCCAGTGCGGCTGTCTCTGCAAGCCCGGCTACAAGGTCCTCCTCCTCTTGGACGGGAGGATGGGAGAAGAGTAGAAGGAAGTTTAGGGATCCGCCTGTGAGCTGGAGGTGGCTGAGGCAGGCTGCCAAGGCGGCTGTCAGAACGGCGGCAAGTGTGTGCCGATCGGCGACGGCCGCAGAGGCTGCCAGTGCACCCTGGGCTTCATCGGAGACGTCTGCCAGTACGCTCTGCCGCAGCCTGCCCAGACACAGGTAGCTCTGGACAGAAAGGATAGCAACGAAGAGGTGAGAAGGGTCTGGGTGTGAGCAGGCGGCAGTGGGGCCGAACCTGGAGCTGTTGCTGACGCTGGAGAGCCGGTGCGAGAACGGAGGGCTGGGCTTCGTGAACCCGCGGACGGGGCTGCGCCTCTGCTACTGCCTGGGCAACTGGGCCGGGCCCACCTGCGCCTCCTACTGCCAGGAGTGCGAGCTGAAGCGGCGAAGGCGCGTCTAGAAGGCCCATCAACCCCACCACTTAACCCTTTCACTAAATAGCCCTATATACAGTTGGCCCTGTTCTCTGAAGCAATATCTTGCCTTGCCTGTTGTCTGTTGGATTGGAAGCAAATGTTGTGATGGCTGGGGCTATTGGAGTCTATCTCTTTCTTCTCCTTCCTTTCCTAGATTAGCGGATATTTGGGCGATAGGCGGAAACTTCTGATGCAAGGCCTTGCTGGAACGCGGGCGGAATTCTCAGTTCTTTCTTTCCCTTCCTTTCCTGCCGTGTCTTCACTGCCAGCCGCAAGTGCAATTGCGTCATTTGCCAGATCTTGCGCTACTGCGCCCTGTGATCTTTTCCTTTCCCATTTATTTCATCAAAACACTCGCTTTCTCAAGCAAGCCACAGTTACTGAGCTCAAAAAAAGCAATGGCATAAAGCGCACTAGTTTCTTGCAATTAGTCCACCCAAACAACTAGTAAATATTTCGTAAGTCCACCAAAATAAATATTTCGTAAATTCCTTTTAACACATGGAATGCAAAAGCAAAAGTGCCACGCGCAACGCCCAAGGCCGCGCAAAAAAGGCTGTTTAGAATACAAGCCTACCTCGCTGCCGCTTGCTCCCTGCTAGGACAGCACAACATAGTTGGTAGGAAGGAAAAGGTGAAAGGGGAGAGTGATGGAGCTTCCGTCAGTAGTGGTGGAGAAGGTGCTGGGCCACATGCGCCTCCGCGACCGCGCCCAAGCTCGCCTCGTCTGTCGAGCCTGGGACAGCATGCTCTATAAGAAGGCTCTCTGGCGCCACGTCAGCCGGTCCCTCCTTTTCCCTTCCCAGCTTTGCACTAACTTTTACTCTTTGTCTCAGACTCACGCTGGACGGCCAGAAGTGCATTGCGTATGAAAATCACAGCAGTTGCCAGGAAGAAGTTAGCAAAACATTTTGGAAATGAGAATGCCGAAAAGGCGTCAATCCCTGGCAGGACAAAAAGGAAGACGGGTCTGAAGTGGCGGGTGCTGGAGGGAGCAATGAGGCCTCCGGCGGAACAGAAGACGAGGAGGAGGTGACGACTGAAGCTCGAGCGGCAGCGGAGACGGCTCAGACAGAGCGCCTGCTCTCTTTCCTTCACTTCTTCATCAACCGCTCCTCGCCTATCCAATCTTTGGAACTCATCCATCAGGACTACGGGTAAGGAGGGCAAAGAAGTGTAGCGGAAGGCTGAGAGAGAGGTAGTGGAAGTAGTGCAGATGCGGGCTGAGTGGGGAGGCGTTGGAGAAGGCGGGGGAGCTGCTGGCCAAGGCTGGGCTCCAGCTTCGCTCCTTCGCCCTCAGCCACCTGGAGTATCCGGACAACGAGGACCAGGGCATTCGAGCGGCTTTCGCGCACTTCCTCCAGGTCCCATTTCAGCTGCTAAGAGAGAGGAGATTAGAGAGTGGAGAGTGTAGAAAAGAATTTGCTGCAGAGTCAGGGAAGTCTGGAGCGGCTGATTCTGGGCCCATTCTTGGCCAAGGCTGCGGATGGCTGGAGCCCTAAGAAGCTGCCCCAGGTGGACTTGAAAAAGCTTCGCATCGTGGTCTTCGCCGTCTACAAAACCAACGGTAGTCACCCATCCTTCGGAGCCACTGCCAACATCTTGCAATCGGAGTGCTTCTCAGAACTGCCAGACTCGCAAGTAGCTAGGGCTGCCGCCGCCAACATCTACCACTACTACATCAACCACGGCATTGACTTTTACCAGTCCTACCGAGTTCACATTCCAGAGGAGAAAGAAAGGCGGAATGCGATAATAAGCAGTAATACTTGTAGTTTGGTAAGTGGACAGTATCGAGGGGCGGCGCCCACTGGTCTAAGGCCACGGCTGAGGATGACTTTCATGGTTCAACGTATCTTTAGCGCTCTATGACTTGCGAGAAGACAGAAGCATCTGCAGACGACGAGCTGAAGGAGAGTCTGAACTCCATGAATCTTCTCCATTCTCAATTCTTCAAAACAAACAAGCTGGAAGGTTTCATATAAAGAGTCTCTGAAAGATACCCATTTAGCTAATTTTCAGAGATGCATGCCAAGAGAGAGAAGGCTAGGATGGATTACTTTCACAAGTATCTGGCGCACCTTCCAAATGAAGAGTTTTGGAGCGGAAAGTGGTTCTAATTGACATCTGTTTTAGCTGCCCCATCGCATTTCTTTTCTTTCCGCTAGTATCAAGGATAGAATTGTTAAAAGAACGTGAAAAATTGAATGAAACTAACGGTATACCAAGCACGGTATACATCGAACGATTGAGCAATTGAGCAAAAGAAGATTGCTGAGTTTCTTGATTTAACTTCTATTTTCGATTTAACACAAAACTGCCATTTTCTCAAATTTCCAGCCTATAGGAGTAAGAATACTGCTACGTTGTGGTTTACTGTTTCAAAACAAATTTGCAATGAACTGCAACGAACAATACAAACAAACTTTCTTCAGGGGAAAACCGTTGCTAATTATCTCTTGATATTTTCACAAATTTTATTCTCAACAGTTATGAAATACATAAATTGAGCTCTCACCTGTATTTGTGCAGCCCAAAGCCTGATAATGTTTCATTATCCATTCAGTGAGCTGTTTTTGTTTTTTGCTTTTGATGGTTTTTGACCCTAATTAATAATTTTTATACTAAATATTAAAGTAATATGCACATTTTTGAAAATGCGACCTCGCAAAAATGGCCAGATTGCAATTTTTTGCATCTTTATTAGCAGATATTTACCATACGCACACTCATGATGCTGGTTGATTAATGCATATAATTAATGCAATATAATTAAAAATCGAGGCATGGTAAGGTACGAAATTAGAGGCCCCCGGGGCTTCTTGTTTCAGAGGTTCCCTGGGGTTTGTTAGTAAAAAGGCACTGACCAGTCATGCTCATGATGACAAACAAGTTTTATTCATATGTGGGGCGACTTTTGAGGGCAGGCAGCATTGGGAAGATGGCTGTAGGAGGGTGACATGGTTGAATACGCGAAATTGATATCCCCTTCGTGGATGAGACGAAATGGTGCTCTGCAGTAACGACTAGCTCCTACGCAAGACTTGTGCTAGCTGTGCTTCGGTTTTGAACCAGAGACGAGTGAAATGGCGTGTGGTGGAGAGATGAGCATCTTCGAGGGGAGCATCGTCGTGGATGCCAAGATCACCATCAAGCCACCCAAGTTCAATTCAAGTCAGAGGTCAGCCTATCTAAGTCTGCCTACCTAGAGAGAAATAGCAAAGGGAAGACTATGACTTTCATTAACTGAAATCAGGTGATATTATCGATTCAGATGGTAGTTCCCATCGCACCGCCAGACAAGACTGCCTTCAGTAGCAGCCAGGCCATTGATCATATCTGTGGAGAGTTCGGCGTTCCAGATTCTGTCATTAGAGACAATTGTTCTAGTCAGTATAGAGCACCTGGAATTCTGGCTGATCCAGGCAGGTCAAGTCAGGTGGAGGGGGCTATCCATCCAAGCCATTTCGAGATGATCCATTTTCTAGGTGCTCATTACTTCTACCTGACCTGAAAAAAAAATGAAATGACTTGGAATTTTGATGTGTATTTTTCTGGGTTCTTTTTCTCGGAGAAGCTGAGGCAAACGTCAAAAGAGGAATGTCAAACAAAGCAGAGATCATTGAAGGCCTATTTGCTGGGAAACATGAGCCACTGATTGGCCCCAAAGATGACCTCAGACTGGACACTGGAGACATTGAGACGGTTCTGCTGGCTGTTCAAAAGAAGGCCCATTCGTGAAAAGATACGTTCGGCATCGGCGCTAGAGCTGGGGAGGGACAAAATAGAGAGGGCAAGCTGGCGTAGAATGCACTCCTTGGTGAAGAGGCGTTCGATGGAGGCGTTCTTCAGCTTCCCCTGCCACCACTGCAGCCCCGTCATCTCTGCAATTGGGTTCCCCTTTTGTCAACCTTCACAGGAATGGAGGAGATGATGGAGGGTACTCTTCTCTTCCACGCTGAAGCCGTAGTTGCAGTAGACGGTGAGGAGAGCGAGGGCGTGGACCTGGAGGCTTGGCTCGCGCTCCAGCGGTGACAGCTCCTCCACCTCCTCCTCCAGGGACTCCAGGGACTCGCGTGGTGCAGTGGGCGCCTGGTCTCCAGCGTGAATCCTCCCGAAATGAGCGACAACGTTCTTGATGCAGCCTGTGTTTGTGAATTGAGAGGACATGAAGTAGGGAAAGGCTGAGGGGTGAAAAGAACCGTTGATAGTCCAGTTGCAGATGTCGCCGTTGCCCATTGGAGTCCGGCAGTAGACCTTCTTGCCCTTGCCATTCCGTGTTGGCGTCAAAAACGGTTGTTTTGCTCAATCTCGTTGTTTGCTTTTTGCCTTTTATCCCTGTTGGGAAGATCCAAAGAAACTTTGGTGCCATCCAAATATGTTGCGGTGCTTTTTGTCCCAATGTACCGTGCAGTTTTGATAAAAAAAACGAGACTCGGTGACATGGTAACCTGAGCACCTGGAAATGGAAAACCTGGAAAATGGAAATGGAAAAAGAGAAAAAAAATTTCGAGGCATTTCTGAGTGTCTGGATATCAAGGACATCAACAATGTATTCAACTTATATCTGGTACCATTGGCAAGCCAATAACAAGTCTTTTTTCTCCCAAAAATTCCAATGCCCCGAGTTCAAAGTCTATGAAATACATCTACTACTAATGGAATCTGCTTCAGGGACAGTTGCAATTTGTTTTAGCGCGTAGTTCAGTGGCTCTTTTTAGTGCAGTGCAGACTAAACCAAAATGCAGGTGGCTCAATTGGGCTGGCGCGAACGGAGCTTTAGGGCGGAACTTTAGGACGGAACGGGCGCAGAGCGCAATAGGTGACCGCGGCTAAACACCAGCTAAACACCCCACAAATCTGAACTTTTACGAGTTTTACCCAAAGAAGTGATGTTTCAAAAGGTCGGGAACCAAATCTATAACGTTGCAGAATGTTATTACCTTTCAAGTAAAAAAAAGTTTGTTAAAATTCGTTGAGAATTCGCCCTTTCTCAGCATATCACATTTTTCTAACTTTCTACCCAGAAAAGTAATGTTTCAATTGCTTAAACTCCGGCTCGTTCGCGCCAGGCCAATATTCTTATCATTAAATCGATCTGTACTCTAAAGCTTGTTTGTCATCATGATCATGACTGGTCAGTGCCTTTTACTGACAAACCCCCGGGAACCTCTGAAACAAGAGGCCCCGGGGGCCTCTGAAACCAGAGGCCCCGGGGGCCTCTATTACCATAACTGGTACCATCGGCAAGCCGAAATAAATCTCTTTTCTCCTGAAAAATCGATTGCCCCGAGTGTAAAGCCAAGTGCCGAGTGTGGGGCATTTGCATTTTGTTTTCGCGCGCAGTTCCAGGGCTCTTTTCATGCGCGCTCAAACAAAATGCAGGTGACACAGCAGATTTCACTAGAAGTAGGGCAATTTCTTTGGCTTTACACTCGGGGCAATCGATTTTTCAGGAGAAAAGAGATTTATTTCGGCTTGCCGATGGTACCAGTTATTTCCTCAACTTTAAAAGCGTTCAAAAATATTCCAATAGTAGCAGATCAGTTTCGTTGGCTTTGTACTCGGGGCAGTCAATTTTTGGAAGAAAAGCCAAAAGAGATATAGACCCAAACATGACGAGAACCGGAGATATGCCTTATGTTATAGCATAAGGCAATTTAGCAGATGTAAAATTTTGATGCTAAAAAACTTCCTATTCTTCAGGAAGACAATACTGCTCCATTTCCTTTTGTAAGCTTTTCACCGTAAGCCTTAGGCAGGTATTTAGCAAAAAAAATTTCTGGGTTTAAGTTTATATACATGAAAAATCATTCATAGTATGCGGACAGGTCAAGAATTCGCCCTATGTTATAACATGGGACAAAATTGATTAAAATTTTTTTTGTCCTGAATTATGATTTTAATGGCCTAAATCGATGCTCTGACCTCAAATACACCCCAATATATCTATTTTATGCCCAATTTCGAAATATTTTTAAATCTGATTACTTCGAGATTTTTGTCATTTGAGCCCAATTTGAGCGAAATAGTTGAAAGGCATAAAATTCACGCAACATTCAAATTGGGCATAAAATAGATATATTTGGGTGTATTTGAGGTCAGACCATCGATTTAGGCCATTGAAATCAAAATTCGGGACCAAAAAATTTTCAGTCAATTTTGTCCCATGTTATAACATAGGGCGAATTCTTGACCTGTCCGCATACTATGAATGATTTTTCATGTATATAAACTTAAACCCAGAAATTTTTTTTGCTAAATACCTGCCTAAGGCTTACGGTGAAAAGCTTACAAAAGGAAATGGAGCAGTATTGTCTTCCTGAAGAATAGGAAGTTTTTTAGCATCAAAATTTTACATAAGCTAAATTGCCCTATGCTATAACATAAGGCATATTTCCGGTTCTCGTTATGTTTGACTCTATATTTCTTTTGGCTCACCCCTAAATGGCTAGGTTGAACACATTTTCTAGACCAAAATTTCGCAATAAATACGATGGCGAAGTCAAAAACCAGATTTTAAACCAAAAATGTTGAGAAAAATTCATGTTTCTGTGAATCGTCAAAATTTCATTTTATGGCATTGATAAGGTTTTTAGATGAAATATGATAATTTTAGGTAAAAAATCTAAAAACTATTGGCACGGGTGTGTGCAGCTAATGTAGATAAATCGATCCATACCCAACTTGAGAACTTTTGGGAAAGAAATGAGTCTGAAATTTCAGTTTTATGAGAAAAATCGCCAAAAACTCCAATTTTTCGACCTCTAACTTGGCAGAGCTGTCCTGACCTGGATATTGAGTTTCGACCCCAAGTATATTTATGAATTTTACTTCCCATATATTGTACTTTTGATTCCCATCATAAAAAAGGGGGTTCAAAAAACCATGGGTCTCCCATTCGTGCTCCTCTCAAAAACCGCCTCTTAAGCATACAAAAAATAAAATATAAAAAGTTAATATTTTAATATAAAAAACAATGGTTATAAAAAAATAAAATATTTGGTGATAATCATTCAAATAATTATTAATAAAATGAAAAATTTCGAACCCAATAGGCTAAGTGAAAAGTTAATCATCTTACCACTACACCACAGGGCCCATGGTTTTAGCTAGGAAATAGCCTATTTTTATTGCACAAATCTGCGCAGTTGACGACCTGAGGGGAGGGGATGGGGGATAAAATGAATAACTACACCCGTTCATGGAGTAGATGCGAAGAAGGGAAGAAGGGAAGAAGGGAAGGGAAGGAGTTCGTACGGCACTTTTGTTTTGCGATTTTCTCTATCAAATCTTAACTTATATGCAGCTTTTCGCGAGTACCCCCCATAATTCGATGTTGTTCTTTCCAATGCTGCAAAAATCTCATCAATTGGTGCAGGCATTGTTGAGAAAAACGCTTATCAGTTTCAAGATCTGGCAATAACCCTCAAAACATACACCTGGGTCGAAAAGAGGGGCTTGGCGCTGACACTCCGCTAACGCTCCGTTCGCGCAAGCCCAAGAGGCCCCGGGGGCCTCTCATTTCAGAGGCCCCGGGGGCCTCTAATTTCGTACCTTACCATTCCTGTAAAAATCATATAATTCATGTAATTAATGCAAAAACAAAAATATATTTTTGAACGAAATTGAGGCAGACAAAACATGGGGGAGACATCTCTGAGCTGATCCTGGGATCATTTGCGTTGTACGGCAAAATATGACTCACTGCTGAGACGTCAAAGGCAAAACTTGTGAGCAAACACACTTTTATCGCTGCGAAGCATTGTGCAGTGAAGTCGTAAGTTGGCTGCTCGCTTAGAAAGGCTCTTCACACAGCATCCTTTTATTATTGAAATTTCAATCATGATCATCTGTTTATGCCTCGGTCTTTTTGCCTTCATCCTTTCTCTCGTCTCAGGTTTATTTTTGATTAATAGCTAAATAAAATATCTCAGCTAGAAAATTCTACGCTGCAACATTCCTATCAAATAATTTTACCATGGTACAATATTTTTCAATTGTTACTTACAGTTTTTAAACAAGGGAATATCGGCTATTGCCAATAGATGCGCGGCCGTCTTGACACTTAACGGGGTTCGTTCCAGTTCCTTCAAATGATTACTTCGGATGAACCGGGAATGAGTGCAGTGACAAAATAAATCATTGAAGCAGAATTGCAGTAGGAAACACGGCAGCTTGAGATTCGTTTCAGTTTGGAGGAAATGAAGGCTGTAATGCTTTCTTTGAACCACAAATCACATGCTCAGAAATTTTGTTCCAGGGTGAAGTGCATCTTTGAGCCATGGCATGTGGAGGTTGAGCATGGTTGACCATTGCAGGGTTTCAGTTTACCACAGTAACTATAACTCACAAACCATAACTATAACTTTTAACAAACAACACACAGAAATGAAATTTTAAGGTCTCGTTTTGGTTTCTGAGGGTTTTAAAACTAACAAGGTATTCTCGGCTGTTGCCAAGATGCGCGGCCTTTGTTCCAGATAATAAGCTAAGCAATTCCTTTTAACTGCTTTAAGATACTGCCGCAGCAAACGTATCTGCCAAATCTAAGCTGACTTTATTGAAAAACCAGTAATTTATGGATGTTCGAATTTTTGAAACATCAAGATTTTAGGTTTTTGACTATAAATCAAGAAATAATAAATGTGTCGAAAAATTCTATTATCAACTTCAATATATCACCATTAGAGACGTACATGCCAAAATTCAACTGATTTCATTGAAAAACCATCGATTTATGCATGTTCAAATTTTTGAAACATCAAGAATTTAGGTTTTTGTCCATAAACTGAGAAATAACAAATATTTCGGAAATTCCTTTTGCCAGCTTCAAGATAGCACCTCGACGGACGTATCTGCCTAAAATCAGCCAATTTCATTGAAAAACCAGTGATTTATGAATTTTCGTACTTTGAAACATCAAAAAATTGAGTTTTGGGCAAAAATCGAAAAATTACGTCAAGCCCAAAAAATGGCCTAGAGATATCACCCAGGCGGACTTTCATGCAAAAAATCAGCCAATTTCGTTGAAAAACCAGTGATTTATGAATTTTCGTACTTTGAAACATCAAAAATTTGGGTTTTGGGCGAAAAACGCAAAATTACGTCAAGCGCAAAAAATGGCCTGGAGATACCACCCAGTCGGACCTTCATGCAAAAAATCAGCCAATTTCGTTGAAAAACCGCGGAGGCCCGCCCCCGGAAAGACACATATATATATATGCGGACAGACGGACGCAAAAATGGGGTAACTGGTTAAGCTGGCCTTGGCCGCCCGCCGCTTCGGGCAGGGCGCCAGAGCTCCTCCGGCCTCCGGGCACGGGTGCTACGGCCCCTACGCTTCGCCTAGCATGCTTCGCATGCCAGGCTACGCTCCGTGGCCTCCGCACCCATGCCCTCCGGCCTCCGGAGCTCTGACTGCCCTGCCCTCCGCGGCAGGCGGCCTTCGGCCGCGCAAAAATAATACTTTTAATAATTAATACAAGTAAAATTCACATTTTCGAAAAAATTTCGAATTTCAAGGCCCTAATTTTCGAGGTTTTTTGACCATAAATCCAGAACAAGTCAAAATGTCGCCGATCCCAAAAAAACGCCCCGAGCCACCACCCAGACTGACCTGCATGCAAAATTTCAGCCCATTTGGTTGAAAAACCGAGGAGTACGGGCTCTGGAACCACATATATATATATATATATATATATATATATGCGGACAGACGGACGAAAAATGGGGTAACTGTATAAGCGGGCCTTGGCCGCCCGCCGCTCCGGGCAGGGCGCCAGAGCTCCTCCGGCCTCCGGGCACGGGTGCTACGGCCCCTACGCTTCGCCTAGCATGCTTCGCATGCTAGGCTATGCTCCAGGGCCTCCGCACCCATGCCCTACGGCCTCCGGAGCTCAGGCTGCCCTGCCCTCCGCGGCAGGCGGCCTGCGGCCGCGCAAAAAATGGTTTAGGAGCATTTAGGGTAATCGTTGTATTGAACAATATCTGCAAATCGATAATTTTTGGAAAATACTTTAAAGGTTGCGGCTACAATATCACCTTGACTGCATCTGAAAAGCAGTTAATTCTTTCTCCCCAATCTACAAACAGGCACTATGCCAACAACCTCAACTGCTCTTGGTTATCTTTTTTCTCAACACCGTTCTTTTTAAAATTATATTTTGAGCGTATTGAATGACTGTTGATGAAGACATATTTCAATTTAGGGTTGTACTGTAAGTCAAAAAAGCTAAAACCAATGTTGTACTCATAGAAAAGTAACACTGGACTTGTTATCAATTATTTCAGGCCGATAAGTGCTCCTGTGGGATACTCCGTCCATCTCACCTTTCATGAATTCGAAACGGAGTCGGGATATGACTTCGTGAAGGCATTCGATCCGGATCTTCTAAATGGCTCTCCCTTTCTTCTTCAAACGTTTTCTACCACCCTTCTTGGGCCAGTCGGAACGGCCAGGCTTTTCAGATGCAGCGGGCATAGCTGCCCTGACACCCAATCCTCCGGCCACCGTCTTCACCTCACCTTCGTCACCGACGCCTCCACCACCTACTTCGGCTTTGTGGCTCAGGTTGAAGGTTAGTCCTTGCTGAAAGTAGAGTTGGCCAATGGGGGAAGAGCTGGGTATGCTCCAGCGAAGAGGAGTGCCTGTGAAAGGCAGACACTGCACCTCTCCGCTACCCAGAGCAACTTCACGCTCCAATCCCCTTCACCTGCTTCTACCTGCTACTGGTTAGCCTTCAACCTTTTTCTGAAATCTTTCAGACAATATCATGTTGAAGGAAAATAATTGCACCGGAAACCAGTGCAATTGTCTTCGAATTTTCCGGATATTTAAGCTCTGATCAGGGTGACTCATTGCTCATCCTAGACAGCCAGAACAAACACCTTCTGTCAAGGTTAGCAACTGCCCCTGTGATTCAAAGCAAACAAGCCGCTGTTTTTCAGTGGTGGTCAATATGATTTGGTTGAGCATCGCACATTTTACGAGAATGAAATACAAGTCATATCTCAAACAGAAACGCCGGCATCACAATTTCAGGCCAACATATCCGTGCGGTTTTTCGGTATTTCTAACATTTAGTCTAATATTTTCGGTTGGCTAAGATGATTTTTGAAGGCGATGAGTCAGTTTGCGGGCGTAGAAATATTAGCCTTGCCACGAAGTTCAATTTCTCAGCTTCTGTGCCACTGAACACAATCTGCTTATGGTTTTTGCAACTGGGTATAATTGATTTCTGAGGATGAGTTGGTGAATAGGCAAATTTCGGCGGGGACTGGAAAACGCGTGAACCTGACGCTGCCAAGACCCATTGGTCGGTACCTGAGCGAGCTGGACGTTTTCGACGGGACAGATAGGACCAACCGCCTTGAGCAGTTGTCTCTCTCTCATTTTCTTTACTGCGCTGGAAAATGTGACTGTTGGCGGAGATGTCCAAGACTCTGGGGACCGCCATGTCTTGGCGCAGTCTCCAGTGCCACCAGCCTGGTGCTAATAGCTGGCCAGGCTTCTTTCTCTCACACTCCTTGGAACTTGAGCCTGGAAATTAGCTCTGGCAAGCCCTTATTTGAGCTAGAGATATTGGAAAGAATGCTAAGACGGCATTGCAGCAGAAGAGGACCTCTGCGGAAGGCAGGAGATTAACCTCAGTGCTGGCCAGTCTACCCAGCTCACATCCCCCAACTTCCCCAATCTATACCCCAATCGTCTCTATTGTCAATGGTAATCCCTCTATTATGCTTCCCATGGGAAATAACACCTCAAAGAGAGCTTTTAGGAGAGTTCAAGTTCCGGAAGGCGGTCGGGTGACAGCTCAATTTCCCACTTCTGATGACATTCAACTGGCTGCTGGAGATGAGTTGGTCGTGAATGACATCAAGTACTAATAGCTTCCAAGTGAGGGCAGGATAATGGAAAATTGGCTTTCAGATGCACTGGTTTTCGATGCGGTGGGGCAGAAATTTCAGCCTATTCTTACATGCCCATTACATTTCACACGGATGCATACGATGTCTCTTCTGGATTCAGAGCCATCTTAACTTGTGCTTTCATTTTCCTATGTCTCAGCTAAGTAATAAGGATTTTTTTCAGCGGAATTGGATTGCGGTGCGCGTCATCGCAGCGTTCTGGCCTCAAAAAGAGAGCATTTGCAGTCGCCTTCTTTTGGCGCCTATCCTTACGCCCACTGTCTATGGTTCTTTCTTTGCCTTCCAACCCACTTCTGCATTCTATCTCTCCATTCTACCTATCACTCCAAGGACCTATCTGTCTTACGGAGGAGATGCCTTCTACGTCGCTCTCCAGCTTGATCTCCATTCTGACGACGTTTTGGAAATCTATGACGGCTCCACCACCAGTAGTAGCAGTATCATAGCAAGGCTTCCGTTTTCCAGTCTTTCAATCCAACCATTTGAGATGCACCGATTTAAGATGCACAAGATTTCGCTGTGGCCCTCTTTTGACTGTGACATCAACCTCTAACTATATCACCTTCAATTATACCGCAGCTTCGCCGAGCAGCTACTTCCTTGCCGATATCACTGGTAAACACCAATGTTTTGGCTAATGTCATGAACTCCTCCCTCCCGCTATCTTCTTCACATGCTTACTTTCCTGAAAAATTAGGCAACGATGTTTGAGCAAGCGAATCGGGTTGCGGAAAGACGGACATCAGCATCAACTTTGACTCGGATGTGGAGGTAATAGTGTTCCCCAATTGGGATGGCAACGGTACTTATCCGCCAAATGCGGAGTGCACTTGGTCTCTTGCTTCTCCCACCAATAACGCCTCTGTTACCCACATTTCTCAAGGGATGTGGACACTGGTGATTTGATCGACTACGCGGTTCGCATAGAGTTTGAAAACTTCCACCTCAGACCAGGTCTAGACTACGTGGACATCTTCGACGGCCTGACCACCTACTCCGACTTGGCAAACAGGTTTTTCCAAACGATACATCACCAGGCCCATTGACCTCGAAAGGATGCATTAACAGGTGCACTGGGGATTCCTGCCCCACGGTGAAGAGCAGTGGGAGTTTTCTGACAGTGCGCTTCCGGTCAGGGCCTGGTGCGGAACCCGTGCCGTTCTACTACGGCTTTCGAGCCCGTCTCCGCCGTGTTCGAACCGGCGGACTCTCTCGTCCCTTCCCCCTTTCCCCCTTCCACACACACCCCTTCCACAAACACAGTCTCCTTCAGCCAGCGCCCTCTCTGCTGTCATCAGCATCAGCGTCATCCTAACAGCCGGCCTCGTCATCCTTCTCATCTACTGGCGACGACGCCGCAGGACTACGCTACCTGCAAATCGCTCCACGCCCCTCAACTACTACTCCCCTCCTCCTCAATCAGGCACACTCACACTCAGCTTTCACATCCAACCCAGCTTACTACTGGCCAGGATTCACAAACGCAAGTGCTCCAACGGCCCAATCTTCCGTCCAAGCAGCACCCGCCCAACCACCGCCAACCTACTCCAACGCCCTCGCCTATCCCAAGGTTTCACTCTCCTCTACACAAAGCTGCTCTGCACCTTGACACAGCAATGCCTGCAGTACGCTGGTGGAAATGGCGGCAGCGTCAACCTCGCTTATCCCCAGGGCAGCCAGCCTGTCTCCGCCCACTCTCCTATTGCCCAACCTCCGCCACAAACACCCAACACAGCTCAGACGTGAACGCATATCTCGCATCCCTTTCCTTTCTTTCCATATTCCTGACCACCAGAGAAAAAAGTTATTGACGAATTGACATCTATTGTCTTGAAAAATATTGGCTTGAAATTGGCATCTATCACCTTGAAAAATATTGGTGCAATTCAGTTAAAATAAATATGTCTGATCCTCCTCGAAATTGATGATGATAAGCGGTGACCTAAACGATGGGTTTTACCAATTTAACCATTTTTATTTAATTCTTAAAATGTCTTATTTGTTAATTTCATGATTTTGCTCATGAAGATTTCTTTCGCCTGCTCTCATTTGTATGTAGGCATTGCTAAAGAAAATTCACAAATTTAAAAAATATTTAGCGCACGAAAAAACTAAAATGCAAGTTTTCAATAAGTAAAATGTACTGTTCATAAGAAAACAAGAATCACGATTTCCATTGCGAAAAACGTAGAATAATTTACAGCCTTTTCCATATTACTTTTGATGTTAATCATAATGACGTAGATTAGTAGCCCATATCGTCAAAGTCTTCCACGGGAATGATGCCAACGGGGTAAGTGTACCGATGCAGGCGAATCTAAAAAGCATGCTCCGAATCAATATTCATTAAAAATCGAATCAGGTATTATGTTTTAGAAATAAATTGTTGGGCAAGGATCTTGGCTATGCTTTCTTTGATGGCAATTAGCGATTTACTCAACGGAAAAGTTGGCCTAAGTAGTTAGCCGTTGGTTTTGAGAACCTCTTTCTTGACTCGGCGGTAGTGGCTGCGGTAGAGGGGATCTTTGGCAAGTTCCTCCCGTATCTGAGTGAGCATGAAGCCAAGCCAGTTCTGCCCTCTCCAGCAGCGATAGTCGTTGGCCAGTTAATTTTGAGAACCTCTTTCTTGACTCGGCGGTAGTGGCTGCGGTAGAGGGGATCTTTGGCAAGTTCCTCCCGTATCTGAGTGAGCATGAAGCCAAGCCAGTTCTGCCCTCTCCAGCAGCGATAGTCGTTGGCCAGTTAATTTTGAGAACCTCTTTCTTGACTCGGCGGTAGTGGCTGCGGTAGAGGGGATCTTTGGCAAGTTCCTCCCGTATCTGAGTGAGCATGAAGCCAAGCCAGTTCTGCCCTCTCCAGCAGCGATAGTCGTTGGCCAGTTAATTTTGAGAACCTCTTTCTTGACTCGGCGGTAGTGGCTGCGGTAGAGGGGATCTTTGGCAAGTTCCTCCCGTATCTGAGTGAGCATGAATCCGAGCCAGTTCTGCCCTCTCCAGCAGCGATAGTCGTTGGCCAGTTAATTTTGAGAACCTCTTTCTTGACTCGGCGGTAGTGGCTGCGGTAGAGGGGATCTTTGGCAAGTTCCTCCCGTATCTGAGTGAGCATGAAGCCAAGCCAGTTCTGCCCTCTCCAGCAGTGATAGTCGTTGGCCAGTTAATTTTGAGAACCTCTTTCTTGACTCGGCGGTAGTGGCTGCGGTAGAGGGGATCTTTGGCAAGTTCCTCCCGTATCTGAATGAGCATGAATCCGAGCCAGTTCTGCCCTCTCCAGCAGCGATAGTCGTTGGCCAATTAATTTTGAGAACCTCTTTCTTGACTCGGCGGTAGTGGCTGCGGTAGAGGGGATCTTTGGCAAGTTCCTCCCGTATCTGAGTGAGCATGAAGCCAAGCCAGTTCTGCCCTCTCCAGCAGCGATAGTTGTTGGCCAGTTAATTGCGCGGCCGAAGGCCGCCTGCCGCGGAGGGCAGGGCAGTCAGAGCTCCGTAGGCCGGAGGGCATGGGTGCGCAGGCCCCGGAGCGTAGCCTAGCATGCGAAGCATGCTAGGCGAAGCGTAGGGGCCGTAGCACCCGTGCCCGGCGGCCGGAGGAGCTCTGGCGCCCTGCCCAAAGCGGCGGGCGGCCAAGGCCAGCTTAAGCAGTTACCCCATTTTTGCGTCCGTCTTTCCGCATATATATATATATATATATATATATATGTGTCCCTCTCGCGCTCTTACTCGGTGGTTTTTCAAAAAAATTGTCTGATTTTTTGAATGAAGGTGCGTCTGGTGGTGGCTCGGGACCATTTTTTGCGCTTGACGTAATTTTGCGTTTTTCGCCCAAAACCCAAATTTTTGATGTTTCAAAGTACGAAAATTCATAAATCACTGGTTTTTCAACGAAATTGGCTGATTTTTGGCAGGTACGTCCGTCGAGGTGCTATCTTGAAGCTGGCAAAAGGAATTTCCGAAATATTTGTTATTTCTCAGTTTATGGCCAAAAACCTAAATTCTTGATGTTTCAAAAATTTGAACAGCCATAAATCGATGGGTTTTCGATGAAATCAGTTGAATTTTGGCGTGTACGTCTCTAATGGTGATATATTGAAGTTGATAATAGAATTTTTTGACACATTTATTATTTCTTGATTTTTAGTCAAAAACCTAAAATCTTGATGTTTCAAAAATTCGAACATCCATAAATTACTGGTTTTTCAATAAACTCAGCTTAGATTTGGCAGATACGTTTGCTGCGGCAGTATCTTAAAGCAGTTAAAAGGAATTGCTTAGCTTATTATCTGGAACAAAGGCCGCGCATCTTGGCAACAGCCGAGAGTACCTTGTTTTGAGAACCTCTTTCTTGACTCGGCGGTAGTGGCTGCGGTAGAGGGGATCTTTGGCAAGTTCCTCCCGTATCTGAGTGAGCATGAATCCGAGCCAGTTCTGCCCTCTCCAGCAGCGATAGTCGTTGGCCAGTTAATTTTGAGAACCTCTTTCTTGACTCGGCGGTAGTGGCTGCGGTAGAGGGGATCTTTGGCAAGTTCCTCCCGTATCTGAGTGAGCATGAAGCCAAGCCAGTTCTGCCCTCTCCAGCAGCGATAGTCGTTGGCCAGTTAATTTTGAGAACCTCTTTCTTGACTCGGCGGTAGTGGCTGCGGTAGAGGGGATCTTTGGCAAGTTCCTCCCGCATCTGAGTGAGCATGAAGCCAAGCCAGTTCTGTCCTCTCCAGCAGCGATAGTCATTGGCCAGTTAATTTTGAGAACCTCTTTCTTGACTCGGCGGTAGTGGCTGCGGTAGAGGGGATCTTTGGCAAGTTCCTCCCGCATCTGAGTGAGCATGAAGCCAAGCCAGTTCTGCCCTCTCCAGCAGCGATAGTCGTTGGCCAGTTTATTTTGAGAACCTCTTTCTTGACTCGGCGGTAGTGGCTGCGGTAGAGGGGATCTTTGGCAAGTTCCTCCCGCATCTGAGTGAGCATGAAGCCAAGCCAGTTCTGCCCTCTCCAGCAGCGATAGTCGTTGGCCAGTTAATTTTGAGAAACTCTTTCTTGACTCGGCGGTAGTGGCTGCGGTAGAGGGGATCTTTGGCAAGTTCCTCCCGTATCTGAGTGAGCATGAAGCCAAGCCAGTTCTGCCCTCTCCAGCAGCGATAGTCGTTGGCCAGTTATTTGCGCGGCCGAAGGCCGCCTGCCGCGGAGGGCAGGGCAGTCAGAGCTCCGTAGGCCGGAGGGCATGGGTGCGCAGGCCCCGGAGCGTAGCCTAGCATGCGAAGCATGCTAGGCAAAGCGTAGGGGCCGTAGCACCCGTGCCCGGAGGCCGGAGGAGCTCTGGCGCCCTGCCCGAAGCGGCGGGCGGCCAAGGCCAGCTTAAGCAGTTACCCCATTTTTGCGTCCGTCTTTCCGCATATATATATATACTAGTAATATAGGTCAGTGGGCGCGCAAAGCGCGGCCACATTTAGTTAAAAGTTATGCCAACACAACCCGAATCTTGCTAAAAAAATTGCAGAATAAAGATGACTAAAGATCTTCAAAGTCATATTTTTTTTCAAAAATGGCTGTGCAAGGGCTGCTCTGGGTCTCTGCACAAGAACAACAATTCAAGAAGACATGAGGACATTCTCCAGGACAAAATGCATCACATGCTCCAAGAATTTGCTTACTCAAACTTGCCTTGAAGGAATACTTAATTTATCCCAATAACATCAGACTCCTAGGTAGGCCAGAATACGAAAAATTGGCATCAGTCAATCCATTTTTTTTCAAATATTTTATTTGAATCTTTGAAAAATAACCAATTCATTTTATGCAGAACTGTTGTAGCTTTAATTTAAAAAAAAGTCGACAGAAAATGTTGAAAATTGGAGGAGCTATGAAGTTCCAAAGTCAAAAATTGCCCAAAAATCGAAAAATGCAACGTTTTCGATTGTTTCATATATTTAACATAATCTGCGCATGGATAACCCCAAAAAATATTGAATAACTTGAAGACCGATTCATAGAGCTATCATATGCCAGTATAAGTAAAGAATTCAGGGAGCGAGACCTCCCAAAATGGATCACGCGATTATATAAGATATATGTGCCCTGTCGCGTACTCCGTGGTTTTTCAACCAAATTGGCTGATTTTTTGCATGAAGGCGTGGTGTGTCGATTTTTTGCGCTTGACGTAATTTTGCGTTTTTCGCCCAAAACCCAAATTTTTGATGTTTCAAAGTACGAAAATTCATAAATCACTGGTTTTTCAACGAAATTGGCTGATTTTTGGCAGGTACGCCGCGAGGTGCTATCTTGAAGCTGGAAAAGGAATTTCCGAAATATTTGTTATTTCTCAGTTTATGGCCAAAAACCTAAATTCTTGATGTTTCAAAAATTTGAACAGCCATAAATCGATGGGTTTTCGATGAAATCAGTTGAATTTTGGCGTGTACGTCTCTAATGGTGATATATTGAAGTTGATAATAGAATTTTTTGACACATTTATTATTTCTTGATTTTTAGTCAAAAACCTAAAATCTTGATGTTTCAAAAATTCGAACATCCATAAATTACTGGTTTTTCAATAAACTCAGCTTAGATTTGGCAGATACGTTTGCTGCGGCAGTATCTTAAAGCAGTTAAAAGGAATTGCTTAGCTTATTATCTGGAACAAAGGCCGCGCATCTTGGCAACAGCCGAGAGTACCTTGTTTTGAGAACCTCTTTCTTGACTCGGCGGTAGTGGCTGCGGTAGAGGGGATCTTTGGCAAGTTCCTCCCGTATCTGAGTGAGCATGAATCCAAGCCAGTTCTGCCCTCTCCAGCAGCGATAGTCGTTGGCCAGTTAATTTTGAGAACCTCTTTCTTGACTCGGCGGTAGTGGCTGCGGTAGAGGGGATCTTTGGCAAGTTCCTCCCGTATCTGAGTGAGCATGAAGCCAAGCCAGTTCTGCCCTCTCCAGCAGCGATAGTCGTTGGCCAGTTAATTTTGAGAACCTCTTTCTTGACTCGGCGGTAGTGGCTGCGGTAGAGGGGATCTTTGGCAAGTTCCTCCCGCATCTGAGTGAGCATGAAGCCAAGCCAGTTCTGCCCTCTCCAGCAGCGATAGTCGTTGGCCAGTTAATTTTGAGAACCTCTTTCTTGACTCGGCGGTAGTGGCTGCGGTAGAGGGGATCTTTGGCAAGTTCCTCCCGCATCTGAGTGAGCATGAAGCCAAGCCAGTTCTGCCCTCTCCAGCAGCGATAGTCGTTGGCCAGTTTATTTTGAGAACCTCTTTCTTGACTCGGCGGTAGTGGCTGCGGTAGAGGGGATCTTTGGCAAGTTCCTCCCGCATCTGAGTGAGCATGAAGCCAAGCCAGTTCTGCCCTCTCCAGCAGCGATAGTCGTTGGCCAGTTAATTTTGAGAAACTCTTTCTTGACTCGGCGGTAGTGGCTGCGGTAGAGGGGATCTTTGGCAAGTTCCTCCCGTATCTGAGTAAGCATGAAGCCAAGCCAGTTCTGCCCTCTCCAGCAGCGATAGTCGTTGGCCAGTTAATTTTGAGAACCTCTTTCTTGACTCGGCGGTAGTGGCTGCGGTAGAGGGGATCTTTGACAAGTTCCTCCCGTATCTGAGTGAGCATGAATCCGAGCCAGTTCTGCCCTCTCCAGCAGCGATAGTCGTTGGCCAGTTAATTTTGAGAACCTCTTTCTTGACTCGGCGGTAGTGGCTGCGGTAGAGGGGATCTTTGGCAAGTTCCTCCCGCATCTGAGTGAGCATGAAGCCAAGCCAGTTCTGCCCTCTCCAGGAGCGATAGTCGTTGGCCAGTTAATTTTGAGAACCTCTTTCTTGACTCGGCGGTAGTGGCTGCGGTAGAGGGGATCTTTGGCAAGTTCCTCCCGCATCTGAGTGAGCATGAAGCCAAGCCAGTTCTGCCCTCTCCAGCAGCGATAGTCGTTGGCCAGTTAATTTTGAGAACCTCTTTCTTGACTCGGCGGTAGTGGCTGCGGTAGAGGGGATCTTTGGCAAGTTCCTCCCGTATCTGAGCGAGCATGAAGCCAAGCCAGTTCTGCCCTCTCCAGCAGTGATAGTCGTTGGCCAGTTAATTTTGAGAACCTCTTTCTTGACTCGGCGGTAGTGGCTGCGGTAGAGGGGATCTTTGGCAAGTTCCTCCCGTATCTGAGTGAGCATGAATCCAAGCCAGTTCTGCCCTCTCCAGCAGCGATAGTCGTTGGCCAGTTAATTTTGAGAACCTCTTTCTTGACTCGGCGGTAGTGGCTGCGGTAGAGGGGATCTTTGGCAAGTTCCTCCCGTATCTGAGTGAGCATGAAGCCATGCCAGTTCTGCCCTCTCCAGCAGCGATAGTCGTTGGCCAGTTAATTTTGAGAACCTCTTTCTTGACTCGGCGGTAGTGGCTGCGGTAGAGGGGATCTTTGGCAAGTTCCTCCCGTATCTGAGTGAGCATGAATCCGAGCCAGTTCTGCCCTCTCCAGCAGCGATAGTCGTTGGCCAGTTAATTTTGAGAACCTCTTTCTTGACTCGGCGGTAGTGGCTGCGGTAGAGGGGATCTTTGGCAAGTTCCTCCCGTATCTGAGTGAGCATGAAGCCAAGCCAGTTCTGCCCTCTCCAGCAGCGATAGTCGTTGGCCAGTTAATTTTGAGAACCTCTTTCTTGACTCGGCGGTAGTGGCTGCGGTAGAGGGGATCTTTGGCAAGTTCCTCCCGTATCTGAGTGAGCATGAAGCCAAGCCAGTTCTGCCCTCTCCAGCAGCGATAGTCGTTGGCCAGTTAATTTTGAGAACCTCTTTCTTGACTCGGCGGTAGTGGCTGCGGTAGAGGGGATCTTTGGCAAGTTCCTCGCGCATCTGAGTGAGCATGAAGCCAAGCCAGTTCTGCCCTCTCCAGCAGCGATAGTCGTTGGCCAGTTAATTTTGAGAACCTCTTTCTTGACTCGGCGGTAGTGGCTGCGGTAGAGGGGATCTTTGGCAAGTTCATCCCGCATCTGAGTGAGCATGAAGCCAAGCCAGTTCTGCCCTCTCCAGCAGCGATAGTCGTTGGCCAGTTTATTTTGAGAACCTCTTTCTTGACTCGGCGGTAGTGGCTGCGGTAGAGGGGATCTTTGGCAAGTTCCTCCCGCATTTGAGTGAGCATGAAGCCAAGCCAGTTCTGCCCTCTCCAGCAGCGATAGTCGTTGGCCAGTTAATTTTGAGAACCTCTTTCTTGACTCGGCGGTAGTGGCTGCGGTAGAGGGGATCTTTGGCAAGTTCCTCCCGTGTCTGAGTGAGCATGAATCCGAGCCAGTTCTGCCCTCTCCAGCAGCGATAGTCGTTGGCCAGTTAATTTTGAGAACCTCTTTCTTGACTCGGCGGTAGTGGCTGCGGTAGAGGGGATCTTTGGCAAGTTCCTCCCGTATCTGAGTGAGCATGAAGCCAAGCCAGTTCTGCCCTCTCCAGCAGCGATAGTCGTAGGCCAGTTAATTTTGAGAACCTCTTTCTTGACTCGGCGGTAGTGGCTGCGGTAGAGGGGATCTTTGGCAAGTTCCTCCCGTATCTGCGTGAGCATGAATCCCAGCCAGTTCTGCCCTCTCCAGCAGCGATAGTCGTTGGCCAACAGGTCCTCCGTCGCCAAACCCACGCCCCATCGGTTGTCCTAAGGAATTGATCAGTTAGGCATCAAAATCGGGAATAACTACAAATGGGTAGAACAGTGGGATTGGTTTCAACGAGAACGGTGTCCATGGTGCGGAAGAGCTCGGTGCGTAGGTCCTCGTTCTGCGTGTACTTGGCCATGTTGGCCTCCAGCATCGCGATCTTCCCTTCCTTCTCCCACACCGCTTCGTCGAATCCGTTCACGTTCGCACCCAACTCAAATTCCCTTTTATTATATTTTGTTTTTAATTTATAGCTAATAGCTTACAAATTTCATCTTCTTGGGGTCCGTAGTGTTCATGATCCGCCGGGCTGTTACTTCGTCACCGAATAATTCTGCCAATTTATTTCGCAATAATTTTTTTTGCATTTTTTTCAAAACTTTTTATTTGTCAACTGATAAGATTTATTTGCGAAGTTAATATTAGGCAATCCGTATGAAGCAGCCCAAAAGGAAAAGGAAGAAAAGAAGGGACTTACTGGCTTTGGCATGCATGTAGAATTGCTCGGTGCAAATGAACTCCTGCCCGCCGACCATCAGGTTCTGGCAGGGATAGTGGTTGGAGAAAACGAACTGCAAATCTGCCCCATTGGCTTGTCGAATGAGCGAGGCAAGTGGGCTACCTTCTTGGTGAAGAACTTAGTGACGCATCGCTGCTCCAGCTTTTGCCTTGAAAGCGGAGTGAGTGAGGGTATGAAGGAGAGAAGAAGGTGGAAGGGAAGAGAATGAACCTGAGGTGGTCTCCGAGCTGATCCAAGTCTTCCTTGCGGGGGCCGACTTGCACTGGCAGCCCGATTTTATTCCGTCCACCCAAAGCCGGTGATGACTCCGCGTGTGGCTCAAAGGTATCTTTCTATTTCTGCACATTCAAAAACTTCTTTCAAACCTTTAGTTTCATGAACAAAGCGATTTTACATATGTTGATGGTGAAATAGTTTTTGAGTAAGCAAAAATGTGGATTTTGTGGGTCATACGAAAAGTTTGAGCAGGGGCTGAAGAATGAAGCGTCGAATAGCACGGATGAGGCAAAGGAGAATCGGGGCTAGCTGCTTCAGAACCTCGCTAAACACCCCCATAGCAAATTTCCAATTGGGTACTCTTTTCTTTTTTTCTGGTTTTTATTTTTGTCTGTCTGGGCTCAGGTTTGCAGACGATTGCGCAGTTCATACCGCGAACAGCAAGAAAGTGGCTACGGTAAGCCGAATCAAAGCTCTTGATTATTGATTAATTTGTTTCAATTCCCACATTTCTATGCTACTTTTTCGCTCAGAGATAAGGTAAGAGAATTACGAGCATGCTGAAGCGTCCGATGTGCATGTTGAGGCTGGTGTTGACAATGGGGTTGAGGGCGGCGGTATCATCCAGGAATTTCGGCCTTAACTCATCCATTTCTACATTCCCTGAAGTGATTGAGGCTGCGGCTAACTTTTCCGAGGTCACGGAAGGCACAGAATCATCTTTTGCCGCCGCCTTGCTCTTTTTAACACCTCAAGCAAAGTTCCTCCTCCAAAACTCCTCCAGGATTTTGCAAGGAACCTCTGAAAGTAACGCGAAGCGTCTGGCCAAAGAAGACGCCTTCATTCAGATCTTCCACGGCCCTCCTTGCCGCTCCTTCCCCCTCCACATCCACCATCACCAATCCTTCAACACCACATCCCATTTAGATCTGCCAAATGGTCCAATATGCCAAACTTGGAATGTCATGGAGGATAATTATGCCGAGAATTTGATAGAGAAAATGAGGCCTTTGTCAGTGAAGGGTATGATTTCGAGGATGGTGGCGTAGGGCTGGAGAAGTTCGCGGACCATCTCCTCACTCAGGGCCTCCTCACCGCGCTTGCTGCTCCGGATGCTCAGCTTTCCCACCGTCCCCATACCCGACGACGACGCCACTCGCCCGCCATCCGCTTCAAGCACCAACATTTATCACTCCCTCACTCAGTCCAGGCAAAGAAATGCTACGATCGGGCTGAATTTCCTCGAATCGGCGGTGAGCATTGGCGAAGGGCTTTTTGAACTCGCCGTGCCTGCAAGCCAGGCTTCCGTTGTCGGTGGTCGAAAAGCCCTTGGGTCGAAAAGAAGGAGGCTGCCCCCTGAAGGCGAGGAAATTGCTGGCCAGTGGGACCGGAGTGTTGAAGTTGGTGAAATTTGGCAGCCGCAATCGCTCGCTGTCGTTCGCTTCATCGTTCTATCTCTGCGCCGACTTGACAAAGTCGGAGAAGAACATCCAGCCTGCTATAAATCGTCAAAATGCTTGTTTTCGTCCGGAATGCGTCAAGTATTTTATCGCAACATTTGAACATTCAGGGTCGAATACTGCAAAATTAAGCACGGATTTGATTCGATCATGACAAGAATGACATAAAACAGAAATTGAATGAAACAAAATATGCATAGATTTTGATTTTTAAATAGTTGTAAAAATTCACGCCTGGCGTAATAAATGCACCAAAATAAATGAAGCAACGGAAGAGTTACAGAACAACAAATATGAACATTTTTAAGACCAATTTACAATTTTATTTCCTCGACTTCAATTCAAGCGAAAATTCGCCTTACAGAAACAGAAATTCACAACGCAGTACAACGTAATTCGGCCTCTTCGCAAATTTTCATTCGTGATTGTAAAAGCATGACTGGCCTCAAGCTCGTTCGTTCTAATTCTGGGTAATTTTCAAAATTCCTGCGACATTGAAAAATTTCACAACATAAACCTTCGGCTAAGGCTAAAACAAGTCGTCTGCCATACTAAATGAGCAAAACTACGAAGCATCGAGTTCTAGTTTTTTTGAATCCTGGATAAATAGGCAAAGGCAGTCGTCCTGCAAGGAGAGAGCATGGGGGATGATGACTGGTTGGCCGAAGCTACCCGTTCTCTTCCTCCCAGTTGATGTGGGGGGTGGGGGAGGCGGTGGGGGCGTACTGTTTGGGTCGCATGTCCACGTCCTGGCCACTCACTCCTTCCACCTTCTTTGCCTCCGTCGCCTCTTTCTTCACCGCCACTTCCTTCTTCACCGCCACTTCCTTCTTCACCGGGACTTCCTTCTTCTCTCCTTCCGCTCGCCTCCTAACGCCTCGTTTTATACTGCCTGCCATGTGTTCTCCTGTGGGAGGTTGAAGTGTAGGAGTAGGGTAGGGTGCCAGTGCAGGCAAACCTTTAGGCGGTGGTGACTTGATCTTGGAAGGCTGCTTGGAGTTGTGATCAGAGCGTCGAGTCTGCTCTTTCCTGTCCCCAGACTCTTTGCCTTTTTCTTTTTTCACCGGAGCCTCCGGGGGCTTCACTTTTCTCTTCTCGCGCTTTTTCGCCACGTTTATCTCACCTTAAACTATGAGGCGAATGAATGGATGTGAAAAGGGGGAGTAGGGAAAAAAGGAGCCTTCTTCAGAGGAGGAGAGAGAGCGTCGGCGTTTCTGGCGCGCCTGGCGCTGACTGCTGGGCAGGCCGAACTGGCGGATTTCCTCCTCCTCCGCTCCCGCATCCTCCACCTCTGTCGTTCGCGACTCCGCCTGATCATTGAGAACTTGCTGGCTAGGAAGGTAGGAGAAGAAGCAGGAGTGAACCTTGATCTGTGCCCTGGGTGGAGTGGGAGTGTTGTGAGTGCCGTTGGAGGGCTCCAAAGGCGGTTCGGGCAAGGGTTCTGGAGCTACTTCCACTTCCTTCCGACTGTGGGCGAGGACGACCCGGCGATGGTGTTTGAAGAGGGAGGCGGCTTTGCTGGTGGCCTCTGTGTCCCCGGGAACATCCGGCTCCGCAGGATAGATGTTGCGGAAGAAATGGTCCATCTGCAACGACTACTTGCATTCAGAAAATGTCCGAACATCGACTGTGTTTGTCCGAGAATCAGACGATTATATTTGGTTCGTTGCTTATTCTCGGTGAGTGTTTTGGGCGATTGAGAGAATGGAAGAGTGATAAAACTGAATAGCAGAATGAAGTGAAAGATACTTCTTCAGTGACAGCTTTGTCGATGCAGGCATTGAGATTGAGACGGGCTTTGCTGGTCAGCACGACGTGAACCACGCGTCGAGGCATGGCTGTGGCTACTGAGCTACAATCCCTCTCGCTCAACGGCAGGCAATGCTCTGTTTACTTTTCTCATAGACGCAGCACAATTTCAGTATGAACAGCTTTTTTCCCATCCACTATACCTTTCTTCCACTATGCGTGGCATAGCGGCTTGGATGCGGTAGGCTGGAGGAGGGTGGGGAGTCAGGGAGTCAGCTTGAAGAGCAGCAGATGTAGAGGTAGTTTAATGAAAAGGGGAGGTAGCGTGCTAAGGTAGCTCAGGGGCACTCGGCCAGATTGCTAGCACCCACCCAAGTGCTGGATTCCTTCTTTCCCCGCAGGAGTCCAAAAAAGGCGCTCCTTTGAACTGCGCTTTTGTCCATGGAAACTTTGCAGCACGAATTCAATCATGTCTTTCTATTTCCGGCTTCCGTTTCTGCTTTTAGAACTTTCGGGTGGAAATATTGGTTCTTAGGTCTTACTAAAGAATTATAATATTTTTAGAAACTTAAAAAATAAAACCTGCAATTAGTTTGGAATATTTAAGAATTTGCCAGTCTCGAAACAACAATAAATAAACAATCTTTTCTCATAACAATAAGGGGCAACGATCCGTCCCATATCTCTTGCCCTTCCTGGTTAACATTCGTGACAGAAACAGTGTTTTTTCATTTCAAGATTGTATACAATCAAAAAACAGCGGTTGCGAAAACAAAAATCAAAGCACAATTAAAGCTTTGGAAATGGACTTGTCACCTATTTTTTTTCGCATATATTGCGTTTATGCAGCTTATCGTGGTCAGAATTTTAAGCAAGAAATGAATCATGGGTAAACGAAGAAGGTGAGTGGGGCGATCTTGGAGTGGAGGCGGTGTGGAGTCCTTCACCTGAATGCCGGCAAAGCTTGAGGAGATGGAGGAGGAAAGGATGAGAAAGGGAGGAAGAATCTTTTTCCACGATGGGTTGAAGGAGTTGTGGCTCAGGAATTTCGCTGCTATCCTCTCGCTCTCAATGAAAACAAAATCTAAAGGGAGAGGAGGTTGAACTTCTAAAAAGCGATGGAGTGGTTTCGAAGCTGATGAAGAAGCCGTCATTCATCAAGCCCACGGCAGAATAGTGGCTTAGATCAAATGGTTGGTTTTCTTTTGCAAGAGAAGAAAAGAAGGGAACCTAGACATAGTAGTAGACGATGTAGTAGGTGATATAGGTGTAGTAGACTTGTAGATGGCGTTGTAGACGATGTAGTTGATGTAGTTGACGATGATATAGACTGCAAGAGCGCGAGTTCATAGAGCCCGGCGACTCCTCGCCGCTGCTCCAATTGTCCTGCTGCAACTCCTCCTGGTCTCCTTCCCCCTTCTCCATGTGTCCCTCCAACTCCAAGGTAGCCCTTAGTCTCCCTTCTTTTCATCAGAGAAAGGGATAGGGCGGAAGAAGAGGAAAGAAATATGGGAGGGAGAGGAGGTAGGGTACCTTTTGGGGACTGGCCATGCGGCTGTCGTCCTTGAGGCGTCCTCGTCCTTGAGGCGGGAGTAGGAGTGCTGGAACTTCTTTCGCGCCTCCTTCTGGGTCTCCGTCTCCCTCACCTTGGCCTTCGTCTGCAATTTTCACCCATTGTGGAAGCAAGGCAGAGAAGGGGAGAGAGGGGCACCAATCCGGGGGGCAGGTGGATGGCTTCCAGTCTATCCAGGTAGGCCTTTCGCTTGTGGGACTACAGGAGCCCCAGATAGGCTCCCTGGAAGGCCAGCCAGTTCGTCCTCCGCTCCTACACTGCCACCCGGGCCTCCAGGGCAGCGTGCCGAAGGCCTTGAAGCGTTCGTGGAGGAAGGATAGGCGGTCGGTGTTGCGGGTGGCCTCCGCAAGGTGGAAGCTGTCCCCAAGGACGCTGCGGTAGACCGCGGAGGGAGCCTGCAGGATCTGTCAGCGCTGCTTCTTGGCCTTGCTGGGTCCTCGTCAGTACTGGTTCTTGAAGTCTCCTCTCTTCTTGCCTCCTTGCTTCACCCCCTCCCATTCTCCTTCTTGGGAGGTCGAACGGGGGTGCGGGAGTGACGTCGACGGGTGGGGTCCTGGGGAGGTGGGGAGGTCAGGCGGATGGCCACTGAGGCCTTCCGTCGCTGAACCTCGTTGCGCTTCCGGATCTGCTCCATCCGTTTCCACTTGCACACGCTCATTCCCACTCACACTCCCCTTAGATCGTCCCGCCGCGAAAAAGTCCTTGGAGAGCTTCTTGTGCTCGCTCTCGGCCATCTTGGGGCACAGCTCATTCAAGTTGAGCTCGGCCAGCCTGTTC
>JASANA010011790.1:0-53612 GCA_030248095.1 Ptycholaimellus sp. GST1_10 | reverse complement strand
TGTTCCAGTACAAATAATAACCACTAGCTACATTACAAAACTTTTCAATTCGCATGGTTATACGTACCTGCCAAAAATCAGCTGATTTCATTGAAAAACAATGGATTTATGCATGTTCAAATTTTTGAAACATCAAGATTTTGGGTTTTTGACTATAAATCAAGATGAAATAAATATTTCAAAAAATCCCTTTGCCAGCTTTAAGATATAACTTTGATGGACGTACCTGCCAAAAATCAACTGATTTCATTGCAAAACAATGGATTTATGCATGTTCAAATTTTTGAAACATCACGATTTTGGGTTTTTGCCTATAAATCAAGATATAATAAATATTTCGAAAATTCCTTTTGCCAGCTTCAAGATATTACTTTGACGGATGTACCTGCCAAAATTCAGCTAATTTCATTGAAAAACCAGTGATTTATGAATTTTTGTATTTTGAAACATCAAAAAATTGAGTTTTGGGCGAAAATCGAAAAATTACGTCAAGCGCAAAAAATGGCCTGGAGATACCACCCAGGCGGACCTTCATGCAAAAAATTAGCCAATTTCATTGAAAAACCGCGGAGTACGGGCCCCGGAACCACACATATATATATATATATATATGCGGACAGACGGACGCAAAAAATGGGGTAACTGCTTAAGCTGGCCTCGGCCGGCCCGCCGCTTCGGGGGGCAGGGCGCCAGAGCTACCTCCGGCCTCCGGGCACGGGTGCTACGGCCCCTACGCTTCGCCTAGCATGCTTCGCATGCTAGGCTACGTAAGACGGAACTGTTTTATGCTGCGTCTTGCACATCCCCAATTACTTTTTCTGCTTCTCACCAGTCATTTGGGTGGAATGTTGATAGATTTCAAGAAAATAAAGCAATGAAAAGTTATGTGAAACAATGAATAATGTGGCCGCGCGAAGCGCGGCCACTGACCCATTTTACTAGTATGTATATATGTATGTCTGGTAATGCTGGGAACGGGCGAATTCTCAACGGATTTGGACAAACTTTTTTTTTCCTGAAAGGTAGCGAGATTTTAGGAAGATCTGGAGGGGTGGAACCGGTTTCCGAGCATTTGAAACATTACTTTTTTCGGTAGAAAGGTTGAAAATGTGGGTATGCTGTAAAAGGCTCAATTCTCAACGGGTTGGGACAAACTTTTTTTTTCCTGAAAGGTAATAGAATTTTAGGAAGATCTGGAGGGGTGAAACCGGTTTCCGAGCATTTGAAACATTACTTTTTTGGGTAGAAATTTTGAAAATTTGGGTATACTGTAAAAGGCTCAATTCTCAACGGATATTGACAAACTTTTTTTTTCCTGAAAGGAAATAAAATTTGAGGAAGATCTGGAGAGGTTTGACAAGTCCCGGAGCATTTGAAACATAACTTTTTTAGGTAGAAAGGTTGAAAAATAGGGTATGTTGAGAGCTCCGCGGGCACCTATTGCGCTCTGCGCCATATACTTATTCTATTTATTTTTTATCCAATTTATTTGCTCTTTAAAGGACAAACGACCTAATTGACACCCCCTTGAATTTTGATGAAATTTTTTTCCTAGCCAGGGGGCATCAAAGTAAGCTTGCAAGCATATTAAGATTTTTCATTTTTAACCAAAAGTTTTGAGAAAAAAATTCCCAAATTTCTTGTGTTGTAGCATAGTGGGGGGTTGATTAAAAATTCATAACTCTAAAATGCAGAATCCTCCGCATTACTCCGCATAATACAATTTGTATTTATTGAAAAGCCCCCATAAAAAAATATATTGGGGGTCCAAAACAGTGCGCATAGTTGCGCGTGGCCCAAAAACTGGCAAAAAATGGTCATTTTTGATGATTTTTGAGGTTTTTACTATATTTTTATAATTGTTAAATTTTTTTCGCAATCAAGACCCTGATTTTTGAAATATATGCCCCAAAACTTGACCCAAAGTCATAAAAATAAGTCCACATTAATGTAAAAAATTAATAACCCCATTAAAAATGCCACAAATTTTTTTAAATAATATTTGACTAATTTTAATTGTTCTGGGTCAATTTTGGGGCGTATATTTCAAAAATCGGGGTTCTGATTGCGAAAAAAAATTAAAAATTATGAAAATATAGGAAAAACCTCCAAAAATCATCAAAAATGACCATTTTTGCCAGTTTTTGGGCCACGCGCAACTATGCGCACATTTTAGAACCCCCAGCATATTTTTTTTCTGATGGCTTTTCAATAAATACAAGTTGTATTAAGCGGCCTAATGCGGCGGCATCAGCATTTTTGATTTATGAATTTTTTTGTGCCTCCTAGAGCCCTTTTACATGTTGTAGCATAGGAAACTTTGAGGATTTTTCATTCCAATATGAAAAGCTTTCAGCCAAAACGTTATACCCTTGCAAGCTTACAATGGTTACACCTATCAATGAAAAAAATATGGGAGGAATCGGTGATGGTGTCAACCCATGGTGTTTTCCCTTTAATTTTATTGTAGCTTAAAGTTTAAATAAAAGTTTATTTGATTTGTTTTTATAGTTTTTCTCTATAGTTATTGTCCTTTTTTTGCCAAAATTGCCGCCTGCTTATGAATGAGCAGTGTAGTTTTTAGATGAAATTTCTGCTCAAAATGGTTTCGAAGTTCAAATCAAAATGTATCACGATTGCTTTGCATCTTGTCTATATCTTTTTGATGGTTGAAACTTCATAAGCTTCGCATGCTGTAGCATTTTAGTCTTGTCTAGATCTTGGCCATGTGGAAAACATTTATTTGCGCATTAACCACATGAACAACTTTGGTGTCTCTCTCTCTCTCTTGGCGCTGTCGCTGTTCCATAAAGCTCAAAAACCTATTTCAAGCAAGCTAACCTGAGCATCAGTTTATAAAAAACTGCGCAAATTCACTGAAATGAAACATTAGGAAATTGGGTAGAGCACAAAATCGAAAAAATCGCTCTCAAAAACGTTAATTGATTAGGAAATTTCTCCAAAAAACCTATGCCAAAAATAGCACCATTGGAAAGCTGAATCAATTTGCCAAAACACGTAACACACGATGTATAAAACCATAACCATTATAACATGGGAACGGGGAAAAAAGTTAGGCCACGCCCACTTTTGGGCGAAAGGTAGGCGCCCCTGGCGGTCGACATCTGGGGGGATGGGCGGCCTGTGTGGGGGAGGGGGGAAGGGGGTTGGGGCGAGTGGATGGCCCCCTGGCGGTTGGCGTGTCGATGGCGACCGCTAGCGGTCGGAGCGTGTGCGGGCTTGGCGCCCCCTGGGGGGGGGTGGGCGTTTGGGGGGTCGGCTGGGGGGAGTGGCGCCGCCCCCTTCCGGGGTAAGGGGGTTGTGGCGGGTTTTTGGGGTGGGTGTTTTTTGAGGGGAGGGGGTGAATGTTGGGGCAGGGGTGATTCTTTTTGAGGGAGATTTTCCTCCTCTTTATTACTCCTACCCCTCCTCACTTACCCTCCTCTTTATTCCTCCTCCCCCTCTCCCCCCTCCCCCTTGCCTCACCCTACCCCTACACCTCCCCCGCCCTCCTCCTCCTCCCGCGTCGAATCGTAGGCTCGTAGGCAAATAAAATCCTCAAAAATCTCCCCCTACCCCTCAAAATATCCTTCGAGGACTTGGGCAGGGGAAAGGGCAAGCCGCCTTCAGGGACTCGGGCTTGGGAGAGGACCGGCCTTGATCAATATTTTGATTCGATTAATTGGATTAATTTGATTCACAGTTTTGTAATGAGACTGTCTTGTAATGAGACTCTTTCCGGACTCTTTGACTGAATTACAAGACCTAACCAGGCTTGGGCGGATACCTATTGCTCTTTTTTGTAATTATTTTTTCTTCTGCTCAAAGAGGCATCGAATTGTTGAATCATAGAATTGTTGAATTGTCTTTTCTTCGTTTAGATGTAGGATTGCCAATTTGCCAATATTGGCTGGAAACTAAACAGCTGAAATGTGCGCAAAGGGGTGCACCAAGAATTCTCTCTTTCAAGCCCTTCAATCTCTTTCAATTGAGCTCAAGAGCAAGGATTGCGGCTAAAATGGGACGCATTTGTCTTAAGGAGATAGAGTATCATTAAAGTGTCGGTTTGTGGTGCTTTGCGCATTTTTTCGGCAACGGCAGAAAAGTGATTGGCGATGGAAGAGATGGAGGAGGGAAGGCAGAAAGGAGGTGGGAAGGAGAAGGAGGAGAGGTGGATGCAAGTAAATCAGAGGCGAAGGAAATGAAGAGGGGAAAAGGAGAGTCGGTGCTTTTTAAGCAGAGTCTACTTTAGGAGGGCTTAGACGATGGCGTCAAAGTCTTGGATGATGGAGAGTGTTTCACCAGCTCTGATTTTATCCACCTCTGCATCCGTGATGACCAGTTGGTCTAGCCTCAGTTCGGCACTCCCGTCCAAATCCAACGACTCTGTTCCTTCCTGCAATCCTCTGCACCCTTCCCACCCAGCTTAGCAAAAAGTCTTGGGATCTGCTAGCCTGAGGCTCTTTACCAACTTTAGCTTGTTCCTGAAGCCTCTCACGGAGGCCACATACTAGCTCTAGCTTATCCTCCACTTCCTCCTCTGTTGGTTTATTCGACAGCATCTGCAGTCATCATCCATAATCCACCAATGCAACTAGGTAAGCGCGCATAGGCAACCGGCCAAATGGCATTGAACAGTTTTGCCGTCTGGAGGCGGCACATCTTTACAATGCAGGATTCCCCTTGACCGCCATTGGAGATTGCCCTGGCCTTTTTGATGGCCTCTGGCGTTACCCACTTGAGCTCATCTCCTGTGCCCTAAGATGAACTTGTGTGTAAAAATGACTAAAAGAGCAGTGAAACCTCAAGAGCTGCTTTCATGAAGAACTGGTCCATATAGTAGGTGATGCATTTGATGGAAGACCTCATGTACCGTTGGGCCCCATCCTTACAGCTACCCTGTTCGTAGTTGCGCCGTGTAGCCTGAAATTGAGTGAGAACACGCGTAGACCTCAGGCTGCCTATATACCTATGCACACAGCAGCCCAGCCCAGACCCCTGAGCCCAGACGGAGCCCAGTCAGTGTGTCAGAGTCGCTGTGGATAGAGCTCTCTCTGGCATCAGAATGGCGTTAGGCCTAGAGTGCAGAGACTTAGGACATTTGGCCTCTATTTGTATGCTATGACAACTGGGTCCTTTGAAAATTAAAATTACTGGCTAATGGCTTGCTGGTGGACACAACAGACCAAGAGCAGATGAGATTCATCAGATCCAACTTGGGTGGAAAGGCCTAGCCTAGTACCCCATAAGATGCTTTCATGAGATCCAACCTGGGTGGAAAGGCCTAGCCTAGTACCCCAAAAGCTGCAATAAGATCCAAGGGAGGAAAGGCCTAGCCTAGTACCCCATAAGATGCTTTCATGAGATCCAACCTGGGTGGAAAGGCCTAGCCTAGTACCCCAAAATCTCCCATCAGATCCAAGCCCCCCCTAAAGGGGGGGTGAAACATGCCTCGATGTCAGGGCCAGAGAAGAATATGCAACCCGATAGACGCTGATTTGAATATGGTGAGATGCGAACGCAATGATTTGCGAGCTCAGACGCCTTCACAGATCCGCTCCCATGAGACCCTCCAAAGATCCTACTTCAGACGCTTGACTAAGATGAAGGCGGCATCAGAGAGTCTGGCTAGGGCCCAGCCAAGTTTCTAAAATCCCCAGCTAAAATTTAAGCCGCTGATCTCATAATTTATTGCTTTCCTAAGATCACGCCCATCGCACGCGTTGCGAAAGAGCCAGCCAATCAGATATGCGGGAACCAGTCGGCGGAGAACCTGAAGAGGGCCACTAGACGCTGGAGGCGCTAGTCAAGCCCTGGCAGCGGCATTTGGCTTGCTAAGATCTGCGTGTGGATGGTGTTATAAGATTTCAATTCCAAGAATCTCGCTCCCAAAAAGAAGCAACAGCGGCTCCTTGTATGAAAGACTTTGTGCAGCCCTGTCCCAAGGCTGCCTGGACTGGAGTGTGGTCTGCCCAAAACTGGCCCCTGGAGTTTGCGTGAGATGTCGTAAAGAGGAGCCACCTGAGAGGCCCCCACCTTTGTTGCTTTAACAAGGCCAGGGGAGGGGCCATAAATCAGCCCTGCCGTGAAGAGATTACGTTTATTGCCCTGCTGTGTTGCCCTTCATGGGTGTCGGGTGATTGTAAGAGGACGAGAGAGAAGAAGACGCCGTTTTAGAGACGCGGGAGGTGGGAAAGGCTTGAGAGGCCATCACAAGAGGTCAAAAGTATTCATAACAAAGAGCCCCCAGGAGAGGCTAGAGGGGGGGATGCGATGGGAGAGTGGGAAGCGGCCCAGTGTTGTGGCGCGCAGGGCGCTGCACACACACCGCCTGCAGGAGAGGGGAGGCGTCAAGGGCCCCCTCACGCAGTGTAACTGCCCGCTTAGACACGCCCCCACAGTGCCCCCTCTACACCCCCCTATCAAAGGCTGCCCCAAGCTGGGCGCACACATTCGGATGGCCTCATTTGCTCACTACACCTCTACACGCCTCTGAGACGCCTATTTTTCCCTTAGACTTTTCTAGGGCCCACCTATATTTCCCCCCTCTCTCTTTTTTCACACAGCTATTGTAGCAAGCGGTAGGTTGGATAGATTGGCTTGCAAAGCAAAGGCAGAAGCCAGACGGAAGACACATGAGATGGAACAGCAAGGCTTGGTTGGGAGGAAAGGCAGTGCCCAGTACCCCGCCACAGCACTAAGATCCAAATCCAGCTCTAAGCCCCCTCAAAGAACTTTGAGTGCGGGGCGGCTGGACCAATCCGCCAAAGATGCCGAGCAATCGGTGTCTGGCGGGGAGGCCAGTTAACAGAGCAGGAAAGCGGCGGCAGCTACGATTCAGACGCTAACTTTACCGTCCAGGGAAGAGGCAGAGGAAAGCGTGCAAAGCCTCTTTAGACACGGCCTCCCTTCAGTGAGCCCTCAAGGGGGCAGGGTGCACACCTTAGAGTTGGCCAGCCCATCCAGCGCTGGGCCCAGCTCTCATTCGCCTTACAATATAGGCTCTAAGATGGGGGCGGAGGTTTTGAAGCGAGTATACAGCAAGCTCAAGCAGAAGGGAAGATCCAAAAGCGCCTGGGCTTCTGCCTCAGAAGGGGAAGGCGCTGACGAGTTGAGCTTTAGAGGCAGATTAGAGACCTCCGGAACGGCTGGGAGACATGAGAGCCAAACGACGGATGACGATGAACAGTATCTGTCTGCCGTAGCGTCCTTGCCTTCAGTAACCGAAGAGGAGTGTGAAGCCAGTCAAGAAAGCTCAGATCCAGAAGCGGCGATTTTGAGTTTGGTGGCAGAGTTGAAGGACAGAGTGAGAGCAGTAAACAGAAGTGGAGGTGTAAGAGGAGAGGGTGGTAGTAGCAGCGGGCAGCGCGGAAACGGGGATGAGAGTGGAGCTGGAAGGAGGAATTCAGGCTCATCTTCAGCCGATGAAACGGCCACACCAGTCCCCACCCCGTCAGATTCAAACCCGCGCTCAGGGGCCACTTGCCCACCAGATGCTCCCACACCCGCCTCTCTCACACCCGCTATTCAAGCAGACCCTGCACAGGCGCCTGAATTGGCACAATCCACCATCACAACCTCCACTCCTATACCCATCAATCGTGAGCTGTTTGTTGAGGGAGTAGGAGAAGGGAATGTAGATGAAGAAGATGAAGATGAGGGCCCCATGTTTTTACAACCTCCTGAGACTCGCGGAGGCGGCCTACTTCTCCAAGCTCCAGCTTTGTCGCCCGTACTCAAGGCCTCTTCACCAGCCCTTTCATCCCCCTCAGTACCATCAGGAAGGACGGCACTGCAGTGCAAGCCCGCAGGTCCAGCGCCGGTAGATCAGCAGACCTCCATGAGCCCCGCCTTTTTAGAGAATCAGGCTATGTCTCGTTCAAATAGCCCCAGAGCCTTCCTAGCGGACTTTGGCTTGCATCAAGATGACATGATTGAGCGTTCTGGAGGCGCTTGCGCTACGCAAATTCCATGCTTAGCTTTGTTCAATCAGACGGCAAATGCTGAGCTTCACGCCTCGCAGATGCGAATGAGTTTCCTGCAGCAACCGGAGGGGGGAGAGATGGACATGAGTTTGGTTGAGAGTGAGGAAGGAGGCGGAGCCGATCGATTGGCTGGTCTTACGATGGCGGAACTCATGAGATCTGGAATTGAGTGGGAAGAAGAAAGGAGGAGGAATGATGAGATAAGAGAGGTGAGGCATAGGGAAAGGGTGGAGGAGATGAGACGAATCGAGCGTCAGCAGCTGTTAGATACCATGAACGCCCGAGAGTGGAGCGCTGCTCTCGCAGCCCCTCCTACACTTCCATTCACACCAAGACCCTCTTTCATACCTCCACCATCCTACCCCCTACACCCACAAACCCCTTTTTCTGTTCCGCGTCCCTCATTCCAGCCTCCCGCTAATTACTCCCCCTTGCGCATTGAACTCACTGACTGCAATGCCTCCAACCTTTCTAGGCATTTGGAGGAAACAGCAAGGAAGGAAGCAGGGATGAGCACAGAGCATGCAAATCCAGGCTCAGAGAGTGCTGCAGGAACCATGGAGGCAACCATGAAAGCGTTCATGGCGGAGATGACCCAGAAGATGGCGGCGATGCAGGCGGACCTGCAAGCGGTGCGGGAAGCCCAGGCGACGTCCAGTGCCTCGGGCGCAGCCTCCGACACCGAGATCAGACCCAGTGCAGCCCCGCAACTGCCTAGTCGCACTCCTGCCCCAGATCTAAGACCCAACACCAACTCAGCTGGTTCAGAGCAGCAGCCAGAGGCAAACGGAGGGACGCGGACAAAGCAACCGACGGACGACCACCCAGGCTCCAATGAAGAGCCCCGAGAGCCTCCGAGCCCTGAGAGATGACGTGGCGGAGCCACGGGTGGAGGTGGTTGTGGAGGTGACGGCGGCGGAGACCCAGACGATCCCCGGAAACCAGGTAATGGTGGACGAGGAGAGGATGTGAGAGGCATTGGGGGGAGAAGGAAGAGACCCAGTGAGGGAGAAGATGAGAGGCCCGCTCAGAGGGGGAGAAGAGTGCATGAATCCCCACCAAGGTGCAAGTGCCGCCAGTGCACGTACCCTAACAGGTACCCTAACCCCAGCTACAAACCGTTAGATTTCACGCTGGGGGTAAAGCCAAAGGCTGAGAGTCGTTTGACGGGGCTGGAAGAGTCCGTGGCGGACTATTTCAACAGGTTCGACAAGGTGGCTGACGTTTGCCATGTTTACTGTCCCAGAACTAAGGCCCTCATCGTAGAATCTAAGCTCCATTCAGAGGCCAAGCGTTATTTTGCCAGTCTCCCCTCAGACGTGAAAGAGCATTACGACCTCTTGAAAGAGGCCATGCTGGAACATTTCGACAATCCCAGCTTCAGACGCATCAAACACGCCTCCTTCCAGGCCATTCAGATGAGACCTTCTGAGACTGTGAGAGAGTTGGCTGGGCGCATTCAAGAGGCCACCAGCCTGATTTGGCCAGACGTATCAGAGGGGGAGTATGACATTCAGCTCCAGCAAAGATTCATACAGTGCCTTCCTGCAAATTTGAGACAGCTGCTGAGAATGCAAGCCCCACCATTGTTGCAAAGAGCCTTGGCGATTGCAGAAGAGCTGGTGCAGCAGACGAAGGACGAAGGCGTCCCCATGCCCTACCACAGCGCCGCCGCCGCGGAACAACCCTATCAGAACCAGGTACCTGCAGCCTCCTCAACTCAGACTTGATCCAATGCGGGGCAAGCTGCGGGTGGATCCGGAAATGCCCAGCGCAACAAGAATGGCGGCGGCGGCAGCAGGAACAGCGGCGGCAACAATTCAGGGAGATCCTCTTTTGGGTCCAGAGGCGGAGGAAGAGGAGGCAACAACAACTCTTGCCCGCCCCAGTGCTTCAACTGCAGCGGAGAACACGTGGTCAGAGAGTGTCCTGAATGCTGTGAGGGCTGCGGAAAAGGTGGCCACACGGAAGAGACCTGTCGCCAGAGATGCTACTACTGCCACAACTCCGGCCACAGCATGCCCATGTGGAAGGAGTACAGGGCCATGAAGAAGAAGAAGAGGGAAGAGCCCGGCACTTCATCAGATGTCAGAGTCACCACTCTCCATCCTCTGCTTCCACTGCCTAAGGCGGTGGGTGCGCCGACGGTGGCAGAAGGCTACACTGTAAGATCCGGTAAGCCAGGCTGCTGCATGATGGTGGAGTTGGAGACGGGCGAGGAGATCGAGGTGAACAGACTCAATCAGGATGGCAGCACCACCCCCGTCCTTCCCGTCTACCGTGACGGCGAAGATTTGACCTCAGTCACCTACAACACTTACACCTACGGTCAGCTTCAAGTAGACCTTGTCCCGGTGAGGAAGAGAATGCAGCTGCCAAAGCCTAAGATCTCTCCAATGGCCAACATGGCGCAGCCCTGCAGTTGCGGTTCAGACATGCCCTTCTCAGACGTTCTCATCCAGTACTACTCTCCCTTCAAAGAGCCCTTGGCCTGTGGGGCCTGTGAGGAGGATATGGACCTGATATGGGTAGGAAAGGGACACGTGCAAAGATCTCTCCAATGGCCAACATGGTGCCATACTCCGCCATCATGCAGCAGCCTGGCTTACCGGATCTTACAGTGTAGCCTTCTGCCGCTGTCGGCGCACCCACCGCCTTAGGCAGTGGAAGCAGAGGATGGAGAGTGGTGACTCTGACATCTGATGAAGTGCCGGGCTCTTCCCTCTTCTTCTTCTTCATGGCCCTGTACTCCTTACACATGGGCATGCTGTGGCCGGAGTCGTGGCAGTAGTAGCATCTCTGGCGACAGGTCTCTTCCGTGTGGCCACCTTTTCCGCAGCCCTCACAGCATTCAGGACACTCTCTGACCACGTGTTCTCTGCTGCAGTTGAAGCACTGGGGCGGGCGAGAGTTGTTGTTGCCTCCTCTTCCTCCGCCTCTGGACCCAAAAGAGGATCTCCCTGAATTGTTGCCGCCGCTGTTCCTGCTGCCGCGTCGCCATTCTTGTTGCGCTGGGCATTTCCGGATCCACCCGCAGCTTGCCCTGTATTGGATCGAGTCTGAGTTGAGGAGGCTGCAGGTACCTGGTTCTGATAGGGTTGTTCCGCGGCGGCGGCGCTGTGGTAGGGCATGGGGACGCCTTCGTCCTTCGTCTGCTGCACCAGCTCTTCTGCAATTGCCAAGGCTCTTTGCAACGATGGTGGGGCTTGCATTCTCAGCAGCTGTCTCAAATTTGCAGGAAGGCACTGTATGAATCTTTGCTGGAGCTGAATGTCATACTCCCCTTATACATCCTCTGGCAAACAGGCTCAAATGCGCCGGGACTCTCTAGGTCTCGAAAGCTGAGGAGGAGCAAAATTTTTGCTTTTTCTTATCTTTGATTTTTGAAGATGTGCACCCAAAGGTCTAATCTGCTTTACCCATCTAGGGAGACTAGCAAAATAACGCTTGCCTGATGGAGACATTTATGAGGGTATACAGGACAACTGAGACATGCAGACATCCGCCACCTCAAACTTTCGATGGGCGCACAGACTCTTCCAGCCCCGTCAAACGACTCTCGCCTTTGGCTTACCCCCCAGCGTGAATCTAACGGTTTGTAGTTGGGTTAAGTTACCTGTTAGGGTTACTGCACTGGCACTGCACCCTCGGCGGGGTTCATCACTCTCTCCCCCCGGGCCTCTCATCTTTCTCCCTCCTGGGTCTCTCCCTTCCCCGTCCTCACATCCTTTTTCACAGTCTCGGTCTCCCCCTCCCCACACACCACTCCACCCCCGCGTCTCTCGGCTCAGAGGCCTGGTATTGGAGCCTAGTGTTTCGTCTGTCCTCTTGTCCCCCGCTTCTGGCTCTGCTCTGAACCCATGGATCTGGGGCAGGAGCAGTGGCGGGCGGGCTGCTGTGGGGCCCCGACGACCCCTGGCTTCCCACCCTTGGTCGCTCCCATCTCGCCGTCTCCCACTGGACGCGTTGCCTCCATGTTCCCGCACTCTCACCTCTAGGATCGCATGCTCTGTGCTCATCCTGTTCCTCCTTGCTGTTTCCTCCAATTCCTAAGGTTGGAGGGGTTGGTGGTTAGCGCGGTGTAGGGGAGGTGGTAGAGGAGAAAAGGGTTTGTGGAGGTGGAGGTGGTAGAGGGGCCCCTTGGAGAGCAGAGGGGCTGCCACTCTCGGCTTTATGGCAACAGCTGCCTAACCTCATTTCTCCTCCCCCTATGCCTTGCCTCTCTTATCTCATCATTCCCTCCTCCTTTCCCTCACTCCAATCTCATGGTTCCGCCTAGAGTCCCAATCGTCGCCCCTCTTCAGAAACTCATTCTGGCACCTGCGGGGCGTGAAGCTCGGCGTTTGTTGGTGACGAAAGCAACGTGGAATTTGCGTAGCGCAAGCGCTGGCCTGAGTGGCAATCCGTCATCTTGATGCAACCAAAGCCTGCCACTGGCCAGCCTAGTTCGGTCGAATTCTCAGACGTTCTCATCCAGTACTACTCTCCCTTCAAAGAGCCCTTGGCCTGTGGGGCCTGTGAGGAGGATATGGACCTGATATGGGTAGGAAAGGGACACGTGCAAAGATCTCTCCAATGGCCAACATGGTGCCATACTCCGCCATCATGCAGCAGCCTGGCTTACCGGATCTTACAGTGTAGCCTTCTGCCGCTGTCGGCGCACCCACCGCCTTAGGCAGTGGAAGCAGAGGATGGAGAGTGGTGACTCTGACATCTGATGAAGTGCCGGGCTCTTCCCTCTTCTTCTTCTTCATGGCCCTGTACTCCTTACACATGGGCATGCTGTGGCCGGAGTCGTGGCAGTAGTAGCATCTCTGGCGACAGGTCTCTTCCGTGTGGCCACCTTTTCCGCAGCCCTCACAGCATTCAGGACACTCTCTGACCACGTGTTCTCTGCTGCAGTTGAAGCACTGGGGCGGGCGAGAGTTGTTGTTGCCTCCTCTTCCTCTGCCTCTGGACCCAAAAGAGGATCTCCCTGAATTGTTGCCGCCGCTGTTCCTGCTGCCGCCGCCGCCATTCTTGTTGCGCTGGGCATTTCCGGATCCACCCGCAGCTTGCCCTGTATTGGATCGAGTCTGAGTTGAGGAGGCTGCAGGTACCTGGTTCTGATAGGGTTGTTCCGCGGCGGCGGCGCTGTGGTAGGGCATGGGGACGCCTTCGTCCTTCGTCTGCTGCACCAGCTCTTCTGCAATTGCCAAGGCTCTTTGCAACGATGGTGGGGCTTGCATTCTCAGCAGCTGTCTCAAATTTGCAGGAAGGCACTGTATGAATCTTTGCTGGAGCTGAATGTCATACTCCCCCTCTGATACGTCTGGCCAAATCAGGCTGGCGGCCTCTTGAATGCGCCCAGCCAACTCTCTCACAGTCTCAGAAGGTCTCATCTGAATGGCCTGGAAGGAGGCGTGTTTGATGCGTCTGAAGCTGGGATTGTCGAAATGTTCCAGCATGGCCTCTTTCAAGAGGTCGTAATGCTCTTTTACGTCTGAGGGGAGACTGGCAAAATAACGCTTGGCCTCTGAATGGAGCTTAGATTCTACGATGAGGGCCTTAGTTCTGGGACAGTAAACATGGCAAACGTCAGCCACCTTGTCAAACCTGTTGAAATAGTCCGCCACGGACTCTTTCAGCCCCGTCAAACGACTCTCAGCCTTTGGCTTTACCCCCAGCGTGAAATCTAACGGTTTGTAGTTGGGGTTAGGGTACCTGTTAGGGTACGTGCACTGGCGGCACTTGCACCTCGGCGGGGATTCATGCACTCTTCTCCCCCTCTGAGCGGGCCTCTCATCTTCTCCCTCACTGGGTCTCTTCCTTCTCCCCCCATTGCCTCTCACATCCTCTCCTTGTCCACCATTACCTGGTTTCCGGGGATCGTCTGGGTCTCCGCCGCCGTCACCTCCACAACCACCTCCACCCGTGGCTCCACCACGTCGTCTCTCAGGGCTCGGAGGCTCTCGGGGCTCTTCATTGGAGCCTGGGTGGTCGTCCGTCTGTCGCTTCTTCCGCGTCCCTCCGTTCGCCTCTGGCTGCTGCTCTGAACCAGCTGAGTTGGTGTTGGGTCTTAGATCTGGGGCAGGAGTGCGACTAGGCAGTGGCGGGGCTGCACTGGGTCTGATCTCAGTGTTGGAGGCCGCGCCCAAGGCACTGGACGTCGCCTGGGCTTCCCGCACCGCTTGCAGGTCCGCCTGCATCTCCGCCATCTTCTGGGTCATCTCCGCCATGAACGCTTTCATGGTTGCCTCCATGGTTCCTGCAGCACTCTCTGAGCCTGGATTCGCATGCTCTGTGCTCATCCCTGCTTCCTTCCTTGCTGTTTCCTCCAAATTCCTAGAAAGGTTGGAGGCATTGCAGTCGGTGAGTTCAATGCGCGAGGGGGAGTAATTAGTGGGAGGCTGGAATGAGGGACGCGGAACAGAAAAAGGGGTTTGTGGGTGTAGAGGGTAGGATGGTGGAGGTATGTAAGAGGGTCTTGGTGTGAATGGAAGTGTAGGAGGGGCTGCGAGAGCCGCGCTCCACTCTCGGGCTTTCATGGTATCTAACAGCTGCTGACGCTCGATTCGTCTCATCTCCTCCACCCTTTCCCTATGCCTTGCCTCTCTTATCTCATCATTCCTCCTCCTTTCTTCTTCCCACTCAACTCCAGATCTCATGAGTTCCGCCATCGTAAGACCAGCCAATTGATTGGCTCCGCCTCCTTCCTCACTCTCAACCAAACTCATGTCCATCTCTCCCCCCTCCGGTTGCTGCAGGAAACTCATTCGCATCTGCGAGGCGTGAAGCTCAGCATTTGCCGTCTGATTGAACAAAGCTAAGCATGGAATTTGCGTAGCGCAAGCGCCTCCAGAACGCTCAATCACGTCATCTTGATGCAAGCCAAAGTCCGCTGGCAGCCCTGCAGTTGCGGTTCAGACATGCCCTTCTCAGACGTTCTCATCCAGTACTACTCTCCCTTCAAAGAGCCCTTGGCCTGTGGGGCCTGTGAGGAGGATATGGACCTGATATGGGTAGGAAAGGGACACGTGCAAAGATCTCTCCAATGGCCAAGATGGTGCCACAGCTCCTGACATCATGCAGCAGCCTGGCTTACCGGATCTGAGAAAGAGTGAGGCCTTCCGCCGCTGTTGGTGCACCCACCGGCCTTAAGGCAGTGGAAGCAGAGGATGGAGAGTGGTGACTCTGACATCTGATGAAGTGCGGGCTCTTCCCTCTTCTTCTTCATGGCCCCGTTGTACCCCCATATATGGGCATGCTGTGGCTGGAGTCGTGGCAGAGTAGCATCTCTGGCGACAGGTCTCTTCCGCGTGGCCACCTTTTCCGCAGCCCTCACAGCATCCAGGACACTCTCTGACCACGTGTTCTCTGCTGACTTAAAGACATGGGTGCGCAGAGATGTTGTTGCTTCCTCTTCCTCTGCCTCCTGACCCAAAAAACAGGATCCTCCTGCAATCGTTGCCGCCGCTGTTCCTGCTGCCGCCGCCGCCATTCTTGTTGCAGCTGGGCATTCCCGGATCCACCCGCAGCTTGCCCTGTATTGGATCGAGTCTGAGTTGAGGAGGCTGGCAGGTACCTGGTTCTGATAGGGTTGTTCCGCGGCGGCGGCGCTGTGGTACGGCATGGGGCGCCTTCGTCCTTCATCCTAGCTGCACCAGCTCTTCTGCAATTGCCAAGGCTCTTTGCAACGATGGTGGGGCTTGCATTCTCAGCAGCTGTCTCAAATTTGCAGGAAGGCACTGTATGAATCTTTGCTGGAGCTGAATGTCATACTCCCCCCTCTGATACGTCCTGGCCAAATCAGGCTAGCCGCCTCTTGAATGCGCCCAGCCAACTCTCTCACAGTCTCAGAAGGTCTCATCTGAATGGCCTGGAAGGAGGCGTGTTTTATGCGTTCTGAAGCTGGGATTGTCAAAATGTTCCAGCATGGCCTCCTTCAAGAGGTCGTAATGCTCTTTCACGTCTGAAGGGAGATTGGCGTAATAATGCTTGGCCTCTGAATGGAGCTTAGATTCTACGATGAGGGCCTTAGTTCTGGGACAGTAAACGTGGCAAACATCGGCCACCTTGTCGAACCTGTTGAAATAGTCTGACACCGATTCCTCCAGCCCCGTCAGACGACTCTCAGCCTTTGGCTTTACCCCCAGCGTGAAATCTAACGGTTTGTAGTTGGGGTTAGGATACCTGGTAGGATATGTGCACTGGTGGCATTTGCACCTTGGCGGGGATTCATGCACTCTTCTCCCCCTCTGAGTGGGCCTCTCATCTTCTCCCTCACTGGGTCTCTTCTTTCTTCCCCCATTGCCTCTCACGTCTTCTCCTCGTCCACCATTACCTGGTTTCCGGGGATCGTCTGGATCTCCGCCACCATCACCTCCATGACCACCTCCGCCTGAGGCTCCGCCACGCCGTCTCTCAGGGCTCAGTGGGTCTCGAGGCTCTTCGTTGGAGTCTGGGCGGTCATCCGCCAGTCGCTTCGTCTGCGCCCCACTGTTTGCCTCTGGCTGTCGCTCTAAACCAGCTGAGTTGGTGTTGGGTCTTAGGTCGGAGGCAGGAGTCCGACTGAGCAGTTGTGGGGCTGCGCTGGGTCTGATCTCGGTGTCGGAGGCCGTGCCCGAGGCACTGGACGTTGCCTGGGCTTCCTGCACCACTTGCAGGTCCGCCTGCATCGCCGCCATCTTCTGGGTCATCTCCGTCATGAACGCTTTCATGGTTGCCTCCATGGTTCCTGCAGCACTCTCTGAGCCTGGATTCACTTGCTCTGTGCTCATCCCTGCTTCCTTCCTTGCTGCTTCCTCCGAGTTCCTAGAAAGGTTGGAGGCATTGCAGTCAGTGAGTTCAATGCGCGAGGGGGAATAATTAGCGGGAGGCTGGAATAAGGGACGCAGAACAGAAAAAGGGGTTTGTGGGTGTAGAGGGTAGGATGGTGGAGGTATGAAAGAGGGTCTTGGTGTGAATGGGAGTGTTGGAGGGGCGGCGAGAGCCGCGCCCCACTCTCAGGCGTTCATGCTATCTAGCAGCTGCTGTTGCTCGATTCGTCTCATCTCCTCCACTCTTTCCCTATGCCTCGCCTCTCTTATCTCACCATTCCTCCTCCTTTCTTCTTCCCACTCCATTCCGGATCTCATGAGTTCCGCGATCGTAAGGCCAGCCAATCGATCGACTTCACCTCCTTCCTCACTCTCAACCAAACTCATGTCCGTCTCTCCACCCTCCAGTGGCTGCAGGAAACTCATTCGCATTTGCGAGGCGTGAAGCTCAGCATTTGCCGTCTGATTGAACAAGGCCAAGCATGGAGTTTGCGTAGCGCAAGCGCCTCAAGAACGCTCAATCACGTCATCTTGATGCAAGCCAAAATCCCCTAGGAAGGCTCTGGGGCTATTTGAATGAGACATAGCCTGACTCTCTAAAAAGGCGGGGCTCATGGAGGTCTGCTGATCTACTGGAGATGGACCTGTGGGCGTGCACTGCAGTGCTGTCCTTCCTGATGGTATTGAGGGGGATGAAAGGGCTGGCAAAGAGGCCTCGGGTACAGGCGACAAAACTGGAGCATGGAAAGGTAGGCCGCCTCCGTGGGTCTCAGGAGGTTGTAAAAACACGGGACCTTCATCTTCATCTTCTTCACTCACATTCCCTTCTCCTACTCCCTCGACAAACAGCTCACGATTGACGGGTATAGGAGTGGAGGTTGTGATGGAGGTTTGCGCAGGTTCTGCTTGAATAGCGGGAGTGAGAGAGACGGATGTGAGAGCGTCTGGTGGGCAAGTGGCCCCTGAGCGTGGGTTTGAATCTGACGGGGCGGGGACTGGTGTGGCCGTTTCATTGGCTGAAGATGAGCCTGAATTCCTTCTTCCACCTCCGCTCTCATCCCCGCTTCCGTGCTGCCTGCTACCACTACCACCCTCGCCTCTTACACCTCCACTTCTTTTCACCGCTCTCACTCTGTCCTTCAACTCCGCCACCAGACTCAAAATCGCCGCTTCTGGATCTGAACTTTCTTGACTAGCTTTGGCTTCCTCTTCCGTTTCCGAAGGCAAGGACGCCACCGCAGACAAATACTGCTCCTCGTCATCAGTCGTCTGACTCTCATGCCTCCCAGACGTTCCGGAGGACTCTAATCTGCCTCTAAAACTCAACTCTGCAGCGCCTTCTCCTTCTAAGGCTGAAGCCCCGGCGCTTTTGGATCTTCCCGTCTGTTTGAGCTTGCCATACACTCGCTTCAAAACTTCCGCCCCCGTCTTAGAGCCTATGTTGTAAGGCAAGTGAGAACTGGGCCCAGCGCTGGATGGGCTGGCCAACTCTAAGGTGTGCACCCTGCCCCCTTGAGGGCTCACTGAAGGGAGGCCGTGTCTAAAGAGGCTTTGCACGCTTTCCTCTGCCTCTTTCCTGGACGGCAAAGTTAGTGTCTGAATTGTAGCTGCCGCCGCTTTCCTGCTCTGTAAACTGGCCTCCCCGCCAGGCACCAATTGCTTGGCATCTTTGGCGGATTGGTCCAGCCACCCCGCACTCAAAGTTCTTTGAGGGGGCTTAGAGCTGGATTTGGATCTTAGTGCTGTGGCGGGGTACTGGGCACTGCCTTTCCTCCCAACCAAGCCTTGCTGTTCCATCTCATGTGTCTTCCGTCTGGCTTCTGCCTTTGCTTTGCAAGCCAATCTATCCATCCTACTGCTTGCTACAATAGCCGTGTGATAAAAGAGAGAGGGGGGAAATATAGGTGGGCCCTAGAAAAGTCTAAGGGAAAAATAGGCGTCTCAGAGGTGTGTAGAGGTGTAGTGAGCAAATGAGGCCATCTGAATGTGTGCGCCCAGCTTGGGGCAGCCTTGGATAGGGGGGGTGTAGAGGGGGCACTGTGGGGGTGTGTCTAAGCGGGCAGTTACACTGCGTGAGGGGGCCCTTGACGCCTCCCCTCTCCTGCAGGCCTTGGATAGGGGGGTGTCGCGGGGGCAGTGTGGGGGCGTGTCTAAGCGGGCAGTTACACTGCGTGAGGGGGCCCTTGACGCCTCCCCTCTCCTGCAAAAGATCCAAAACCTCATCGGAGGGAGAGGTAGACCCAACTCCTCTGCCAGAAATGCCAAAAGAATCGAACGGCCTTGAACAGGAGGAGGGCGAGGAGAAAAGAGAGGAGGAGCAAGGAGCAGAGCTGGAAGTTCCCGCCGAGCAGCAGCCGACGCCCCAAGGGGGCGCAGGAGCCATGGAAGATAGCCCAGCCCCACTCAGATCCTCCAGCTCAGAAGAGCTCGTCACCGTCCCGACTACGCCAGAGAAGAAGGAAGCCAAGGAAGAAGACAAAGATGCGCCTCCTCCAACCAACGTGACTGAGACCCTGATGGAGGTGGTGAAGAAGCTGTCAGAAGAGATGGACAACCTAGACGAGACAACCGGGAAGAGCTGCCCAAGGTTGTCGAAGCTCCCACAGAAACATAGGAGAAGGAGAAGACCGTGGAGGAGACGGTCGCGGCACCAAGTCCACCCAAAAAACCAGAGAGGACGGAGACAAGAAAGGAGCCAAACGCAGCCGCTGAGACGGAGAAGGAGTTGACGGTGGTGAAGAAGCCGGAGGAAAAGATGGCGGAGACGGAGGTGGCAGAGAACACCAAAGACCCAAAGGCTCCGGAGAGCCTCGAAACAGCAGAAGTGCCCAACGTGGTGGAAGAGCCAGAGGACCCCGAAGCACCAGAGCCCGTCCAAGATCCTGAAGCTCCAGAAGAATCCAATGCTGCCAAAAGATCCGACGCCGCCGAAGAACTCAAGGGCATGGACGAGTCGGAGAAGTCAACGGACGCGGAGAAGTCAACAGACGCGGAGAAGCCGACGAATGTGGAGAGACTGACAGACGCGGAGAAGTCGACGCACGCAGAGAACCTGACGGACACGGAGAAGCAGATGGACGTGGAGAAGCTGGTGGAAGTGGAGGAGATGGCAGAAGCGGAAGAAGCGGACAAACCTCTGGACTACATGGAGGTGGAGGCGGCGCCAGTGGAGGAGGAACCGGAGAAGGAAAAGGAGAAGGAACCCGAGCCACCTCTCGTCATCCGCCTGGCGCCCGGAGTAGACCCCAAGATCCAGGAAACGGTGCGGCAGCAGTTCCGGGACTCCATTGCCTACATTGCCAACTTTGTCCCTCAGACCGCGGACGAGCAGCTCCTACAGCAGCGGCTCCAGACTCAGACCTTCGCCTACCATCAGACCCTGTCCTGGGAAGTCGGCTCAAACATCAAGAAGATGGACTTCGTTGTCATGCAGCGCGCTGAGACCCTAGAACTGGTGCTGCACGCCATCCACCTGGTCAGCGACGCCAAGGACTGCCGCCCCAGAGCCACGTACATGGGACTGCTTGTGAACGCCTTCTATCAAACCACAGTCAGCGTCCGCTGCCTCTTTCTGCTCGCCGTGCAGGACAAGGTGAAGGACTGGGTCTACCGCGACCGCCTCTTCAAGGACCGCGACGCTGAGACCCACGTCACACAGCTGCTTAGATCCCTCCAGCACTACGGCAAGAGTCCCAAGGACACCAGACGCAGCCTGCGGACCCTGGTTGGCTTCTGGATGGTGCTATGGAAGAAGATACTGTTCCCCTGCATCTACGCCTACAGCCTTCAGATCCCGCAGGCCATGGAGCCCATCGCCGATGCCCTCCGCCAGCTTCGAAAGTGCATGCAGAATTGCTCCTGGGAGGAAAGCCACGAGGGCATCCTCACCATCCTCAGAGAAGGTGCACAGCCGAACCTCCAGGCAGTTCAGAGCCACAAGCCGCAGCTCCTCGTCAAGCAGTCAAAGTATCAGATCCCCTTCGACAACCTGCTACAGTACTATACGGCTTGCGACCAGGAGAACTTTCCACCCCTGCTGTCACCGAATCAGCTCCTGAAGAGCCTGAAGAAAAGGCAAGCCCTGACAGGGGAGTGGACGGATAAGATCACCCGCGTCCTACAGCACGGCGTCGACTGTCAGACAGCCGTCGCACTGTACCTGAAGGAGCAGGAGGAGAAGCAGCCGCCACAGGCTAAAGCCCCTGAGATCCCCACGGACGGCCTGTCCTCAGATGAAAGATCCAAGGCAAACCAAGAGCCGGAGTGGACCGTGGTGGGGTCAAAGGCGGTGAAGAAGAACACCCAGCCCACAGAAGCGGCCAAGGAGAAGCCACACAAGCCGGAAAAGCTGAAGGAGCCCGTAGAGAAGCAAGCTAGTCATCAGCCAGAGAAGACCCGTCCAAAGCAGAGCTCAGACCCGGGTGAGATTGTGAGGGCAGAGGATGAGACGAAGAAGAAGCATCGTCCGCGGAAGTCCCACTCGCTGGGAGGCCGTGTGAGAGGCAAGGGAAGCAGTGAGAGCCAGTCGGGGCAGGACAGTGAGAGGGAGCGGATGGAGGCTGGGATGAGTCCACGAAGATCCGGCCGGGGCGAAAGCAGAGGAAGCCGAGGAGGAAGCCAGCAAAGAGACTGAGGCAGCGGATCGAGGAGGAACCGAGGAGGCCGAGGAAGTGGCAGTGGAAGAAGAGAAGAAGCACGCACCAGCAGAGGGTGCCCAGAGGACCTCGTCGCTGGGCTGAGAGAGCAGGTAGAGGAGGAGGTAGTCACAGATCCGTCCGTTGCGGCAGAGCCTCAAAGACCCGTCGGCCCCGTTCAGATGAAGAGCGTCTGGTGCCAAACTGAGAACTCCATTCAAAGCCTTACCAGCCAAATCCAAGCAGAGGACCCATGGATAGATAAGAGATTCCATGAATTTGAGACGGGAAGTGAGAAGGTCCTGGAGAAGCTGAGAAAGGAAGGCTTGAGAGTGAGGGATGATGGAGTGTTGATGAAGATGCTGGACTTGAAGGAAGTGCCGGTGTGTCCAGCGTCCTTGCAGACTAAGATGTTGCTTGAGTCCCATGACTCCCACATGGGCGGCATGCACCAGTCCGCCGATAAGATGTACACTCAATTGTCCACTGTCACCTACTGGTTTGGCATGGGTGTGGACATAAATGAGTACACTAGGTGCTGTGCTCTTTGTGCTAGTACTAAGAATGCAAACAAGCTCACTACGCCTTTGCTCCATCCATTGCCTTGGCCAGAGCAAAATTGGGAGCACATTCAAGTGGACATCATTGGTCCATATGAAAGGACGGAAGACGGAAATGTCGCGACTTTGCTCATCATCGACAAAAGATCCAAATTCGCCTTCACCAACTACCTGACTTGATTAGATGCAGATCACGTGGCCTACAAACTGCTAGAGTTCGCCATATCCATTTTCAGCGTTCCTAAAGTGATAGGCGCAGATGCTGGAAGCGTTTTCACTTCCGCTCTATTCACTAAGATCATGGAGCAGGTGGGAGCCGAGGTTTATACCTGCAGTGCTCAGAATCAGAAGGCAAATGGAGGGTGTGAGGCGGCAGCTAAGAAACTCATTACCTTGCAACGTGTCAAACACACGATTTTGGAGGTAGTAAGAGACTTAAGTGGCATGGATCGATCCGATTGGATAGCTCCAGATAGGTTCATCAACCTTTCCCTCATGCCGTATCGGGCCACTGGCCACAGATCCATCGGCGTTTTGCCCTACTTTGCCATGTTCAAAACTGACATGCGCATGCTGTCGGAGGCCATATTAGAGACTTCAATGAGCTATTCAGAGGAGGAAACCACCCAGCGTCAAATGGTGATGCGGTTGGTGAAGGCTGAAGAGCAAATGAGAGAGGAGGCAAGGAGGTCTGAGATTGAGATAGCTGGAAAGTGGTCGAATAAGATGTACATGCCCGTTGAGATGATGGAGGGTGCAATGGTGAGAAAGAAGGTGGAGGGAAGCCATATCCACAAAAGGGACCCGCTTAGATGGGACGGTCCATTTTGCATCGTTCACATGGACAACCTCAATCATGCCATTCTTAGATACATTCTCACCCCAGACCTACCAGACTTCCAGGCTCATCTTTCCAAGCTTAAGATCACCCATGAGCTCGTTCCTCTTCCTTGGAACCCCAATTGCAGCATTAGATGGTGGGAAGGGCAGCAAAAACAGCCGTCAAAGAATCGCCGTTCAGAGCAAATTCACAAGCAGATTGCTGCTCAAAATGCTCTCTACTACAGCTTTTATTTGAGATATTTCCGAAAAGCGCCCGTAAATCAGTGGGAGATCATTGTTGAGAAAGCAAAAGAAATGGCTGGACCCAAGCCTCTTTGGCAGCATTAATTGCTTATCAGATTCTTACTGAGATGCTTCAAATTAGATGCTATCTGAAAATCTAGAACCTATCAGCAACAGCTGCAAAGTTATCAGGACCGAGCGATGAAGGGCAGTCGTGACGGAAGCAAGCGCAGATGAGCTGCTGTCCAGCCCCAAAACCCATTTTATACTCTGCTTTAATCCCATTTTGTGCCTTGCATTTTATTCCGTTCAATATCCCAATTTGCCTGCTTTACACTTTTAATTGTGCAATTTTATTAGATCCATTTCAAATATTGGCGACATACAATTTATTCTGCGATACAAATTTAGAGCTGATGAATTTTCTGAACCTCACCTTCGAGTACTATACTGAAAGCATGGAGGTAAGGTGGAGGTAGGCATGTTCGAAGGTCCGCTCTCTGTCCTTAGCTTTCAGGGTCGTTATGTGGTTTAACTGCGCATTTGGCTCGATTTTGTCCCTTCCAGGCAGAGCTATGACCATTAAGGAGGATTTTTTTGGATGAAAATGGCCCTACTCAACTGTCAGATGCTTCAAGTTTGGCTAATTCAGGCCTCAATTTGTAATATTTTGATGCTTTAATGCTAGAAAAGTAGCTACCCAGTTGGTTCAAGTTACACAAAACAGCCAGCTATGGATAATGCAACCAGCAACTCTGATTCGAATATGGTGAGGCGGATGTGATGATGGCGCCCATCAAGATGTCAAACAGAACTAGACTCAAAACTGGACGGCAAAGATTAGATTGGCAGCTTTGAATAAGACGTCATACAGATTGGGAACCTCTCTGAGATTGAGGTGAGCTGGAATTGGAAAGCTCTCTACCCTCTACTCTTTTCTCCTTGAGACTGGAGGAGAAAGAGGGCAAGATTGAGCTAAGCTGGAATAAGACTAAATTTGAAAAGAAGTGGTTGTGAAAGAGGTGAAATTATATGGCCAGAGATCACCTTGCTTCCCATCAGATCCAAGCCCATCAGGGCAAAGAGTGAGACAGCCAGAACTCGTTTTAGTCAAGAGGTGATGAAATCACTAACGGAAGATGATCTATACTTCAGTCAATCATCAGACCCTTCTCCCACAACCATGTGAAGTGAAAGGAAAGAAGCCAGGAGGGAAAGTGCTGACCATATGGAAATGAGTCACAAAGAACCCTTGCGATGGCAGATGAATTTGTGCGGAAACGACGGTTCGTGGCGGAAGGAGGAAAAGTGAAGGAATTGAAGCTCAGACGTGCTGCACCTCTCATCTTAAGAACTGGCTGTATCAAACGTAGCCTGATGGAGAGAAGAGATTTGGTAGGAGAAGCAGGAGTTCGTGGTGACATCGCGGGAGGCAGTGGAGGCGGCAGTCCAGGACTACACCACTCCCCAACTCCCTTTCCCCACTTCTTTCATTTCAATTTTTTTAAAATATAGCCTATTTTGGAAATAGCTGGATTTGGAACTTTGGATTTAGGACAGTTTCTCTTCTGACAGTTGGTCTCAGAAAAATATTCCTTTGACACCTTGTCCCCAGTCAATTGATCCCCAAAATGCAATTTTGTGAAAAATATGATTTTATGCTCATTTGTGACCAAATTTTGCCATTTTTCTGAAATTTCAGTCCATTTTGAGCAAGTTGTAGGGGTTTTAGCCATTATTGCTGTTATTTTCACTCAATTTTCAGGCTAGGAGGAAAAGAGGGCATGTTTGTAGTTGCGCGGTGTAGCCTGAAATTGAGTGAGAACACGGGGGGGGGGGGTCGGGTCCCATCAAAGTGTCGCAAAGTTTGCGTCAAAAAGTGCCTTAAAATATCGGGTCTTCAAAAACTGCATCTAGATTGGGGAATAGCGGCAAAGCTAGCTTTATGGGCAAGGGCTGAAACATTGCAGAGGTTGGTAATTTGTTTGGGGCTCGCACAGATGTGCGGGTGCTCAGAGGGAAAAAGGCGGGGAGCCTTTTGAGGGAAGGGGGGTTTTTGGGGGAGACGGGGCTCCAAAAGCTGCATATGCTGGATAATGCGGCAGAGAGGGGAAATGAAAAGGATCAAAAAGTGCCGTAACATTTTCCGACGCGACAAATAAAACAAGACTTGGACATCTGGTTACGATTGGGGATAGCAGCAAAGCTGCCTTTATGGGCAAGGGGTGAAGCATTGCAGAGCAGGATTTCTGTTTGTGAGCGCCCAGTAGGTATGCTCCCTCCCCCCTCGCTTTCTTTCCCTCCCCCCTCTTTTTGGCTCCTCCCTCTTTCATCGCCCCCTCGCCCTCTTTTCCTCCCCCCTCTCTCATCGCCCCGCCTACCCATTCTGCCCTCACCTTACCCTTAGATGGAGTGAATAAGTAAAGCGCGCACCATGCTGCAAAAACTGCAGCAGAGAAGGCAAAATATTAGGCTTCAAAAACTGGATCTGGATTAGGGTGCAGCAGCAAAAGATGGCTTTAGGCTACTGGCTTAGCATTGCAGTGCTGGTTGTGCAGGCTGGAAGCGCGCAGATGCGCCCCCTCTTCCCTCTTCTTTTTCTCACACAGGCACACTCACACACGCACACTCAAAATCTTGGTTACAGCCCGCTTCAAAGGAGCATACTGGCCGTCAAAAATTGGGCCTCAAAGCACTGAAAAAAGGCATAAACAATGAGCGGTCTTTTTAATGGGATTTGCAAAACCAAGTGGCTTGGCAGAATCTTGCTTTCCACTTGAATATGCCGTGCACACTAAACACATCCACGGAGACATTCACTCGCACACTTACCTCCTCTGGTTTTGGCCAAAGGGAGGGCGGGATTTGACAAAGCTTTTTGGAGAGGGGGCCCCTTTTGGAAAAGGCGGGTGTAGCATTTCTTGCCGCATGCCGCGGCAAAGGCGGCTGTGCGCCCAAGGGCTTTGGTCTTAACAGGAGCCGAGCCTAGGAATCCAAAGAACAAACAAACTCAATTGGCCGCCGCCGGCGGCCTTTTTTGAAATATAGTTTGTTTGCAGAAATTTCGAGGGGGTCACGGGCGGCCTCTGGGGTATGGGGGTTGTAAATTAGGAGGTGCGAACAGGCGGCGCTGGGGGGAGCGTCTGCTGCTTCCGCCAGAGAGTGTGTCTGGCAACCACCTACAGTAGCAACCAGAAGCAGCCTGGGCGGTCTGCAGCAGACGGAAGCACAGGGCGGCACCGGTTAATGGCCCCCTAAATTAGCGCCGGTAAATTATGAGGCTTGTAAATTACTTTGGTCTGCATAACAGGCGGTGCTAGGTGCGAAACCGCCTTCTTTGGCTAGCTATTTGGGCACCTGTTGCAGGTCTGGATTTGGAAGAGGGCGCCAGCCAGACGAGCGAGGCGATGCCGTAAATTAGCGGCAGCAGATGATTGATTGCGTCGGGGCAGGGCTCGCAAGTGCAAACCAACACCTCCCTCCCCCCCTTTCCCATGATGTCCTCCTGCGCCCTGAGCCCCAAATCCCCTCTCAAATCTCAAGGGCCTGCTCTCACCCTCTTTCTTTACCTTACCGTGTGTCTGTGTGCTCAACAGTTTAGCTTGGGACCACATACGGTGATGAATTTGAGAGAGAATGACCCCTCTTGAATGGTGAGGCAATTTTCATTGTTCTAATGTCAGATTGTTTTGAGCTTCAAAGTTGATAGACGCTCAGATGAAGCAGTTTTTTCGCCTCATGGTAGTGCAAAGCAGAAAAACAAAATAGCCAAAAATTATGGCCAAATCAAACACGCTTTAATAATGCAACCATGATTCAACACATTATTGAAAATCGGCCAGTCATTAATAGTATCGAGGAAAAGGCAAAATTTAAATTGGCGGAATTTAGCGTCTCAGAGCACGCTAGCATTTTCTGCCTATAAGCGCTAGCCACACCCCCTTTCAACACTGCTCCAGCACATTCGTAGGGCTGACAAAGGTTTGACGCCAATTCCAAGCTCTTTAGCCATTGCCAGTGAAGATGAGCGATTTCGCCAAGGCTCCTGCTGGAACTGTGCTCACCTACCAGACCTACAATGAACTCAAGGTCCTATTCCGCTTTCCTCTTTTTTTTGGAGACTAGAAAACAGAAGGAGGCTTTTTGAAGCCAGAGCTGGAAAAGCTGAAGAGGCTGCTGATCCGGGTGAACGGCGAGTACGGCTGCAAGATCGTTGAGGTGACCCGCGAGGTCAACGCCTACAAGGACGGCTACCCGCACCTCTGCACCGACTGGGACATTGCCCGTTTCAAGGGCCAAGGTAGCTGCTCCTCTCACAATTATTCGGAAAAGCGCAGTCTCATGGATCCTCTGCAGTGAATGCGTTCCTGGCCAACATGGCCGCCTACGAGGAGATCATCAACTGGGTGGACGGGATGTGCGAGGCCCGCCTCACCGGCGACTACAACCCCCACTCTTTCACCCTCTCTGCCCCCGACACCGTCAAGGGGCCTGCAGGCCGAGTGATCGGCATCTACGAAGGAGCGGTATTCTATCTTTATTCCTCCCCCTACCCTTATTCTTCCCAGCTTCTTTGGGTCATTTGAGCAGCAAGCCTGTAGGTTGCCGAAAATTGCAGAATCTGTGGGGCCAGATAGGCTACAACGTGGAGATGATCCGCGGCCAGCAGGACCGCCTCTCCGAGGCCATGGAGGAGTTCAACTTCGTCTACAAGATCTCCGGCTGAACCCTCCCTTCAACCAGCTTGTTTTTTATTTTCCCAAACATTTACAAATATTTAGCTAACCTCTTTATTTTTTGTAATTTTTTTTATGCCAAGATACAATGATTAGCAGTATTTTCTTGTTTCCGCTTCTTTTTTTTAAAATGTGTCCCTGCTTTGACTGTTCCCATTTTTGTATTTGGTTTCAATGAGATAAAATGCTATGATATATATATTTAAAAACACAGTTTAAGAAACTGTTGCAAAAACGCAATCAAGTTTTAGGTTTGGTTTATTTGCAAAGCTCATAAAAATGTCATAGCTTTAGCATTTCTAAAAACGTTTCAAGTTTACATACTCAATTTATTCGGAAAATGATGACTGAAAGATGAAATGACAATGACAAGAAATTGGGACTGGCGGATTGTTTCCCAAAATCGGTAACTTTTGGTATAAATGCAGGCTGAAACTTGAGCAAAAGGTGTAGTAAGAATCAAGAGCACAGAGCAAGGGCGAGGGTTTCCTGTGCGTGCTCTGCGGCGGCCTTGTCGGTGATATGAGTGCCGTCGCTCTTGAGGTCCTTGGCGGTGAGTGAGGAGCGCACAAACGTGATGCTGCAGCTCTGATCCTTGCTGCATAGGACGAGCATCTCTTCGTACTCCTTTCGCAGACGCTCCCAGAGAACCTCAAACTGAGTCAAACCTGAGCCGTCGATAAATTGGAAAGGCAAGTAAAGAGAGAGAAAGAGTGACCTCTAAGAGGTAGGCGAGGGTGTCGTCGCTGATGCAGATCCGCGGAGTGGGGGCGAGAACGCAGAAGCGGAGCCCGTATTGCTCGGCCAGGTTCTGGCACACGTTTACCTGCAATCTCTTCAAGAGGATAGGATGTGCAGACTAGCGCAAAGCACACACCAGCATGTTGGCCCACTTGTACCCGGAGAAGTAGCCTTTGTAGACCATGTTGGCTCGGGGGCAGACGCTGTTGCAGCCTAGCTGGATCACGATGTGCGAAAACTGCTTCAGAGGAATCTTCTTCAAATGCCTCTCTTTTCCTAATTGCCCCTGGAAGAAATGAGATACTTGGGCAGCAAAGGTAATCAGGGCTTCGGTGTTCTTAATGCCGGCGCCTTTCATGCTCACGAGGGCCCAGGGGCAGGGTCGCTGCGAGAGTTTGCTGCTGCACGCAAGATTGTACAACTGAGAATCGCTAATCACGAGCACCGATAGCGACTGCCTACAAGCCACTGGGCTTAAAAAGCAGTAAACAAGTCAAGTGCATTAAAAGATGACCGATTGTAAGCACTGAGCGGATGGGACTGGGCAAATGCAATTTTCTTTAGCATTTTTACTTCAAACTGAGATTCTTAGCTAAAGCGTTGAAGGAAGGAGCCAAGTACAAAGCGCGGCAATGGCTGGTAAAGCGCTGATGCTCAAGACTGGCTCTCGCGAAGAAAAGCTTTGGTGCCTGCCTTTACATGGTGCTTAGAAGGGGGCATTGGGAAGAGAGGCTGAAATATATATGTACTAAAAGGACAAATTCCTCCGCCTAAACTATCAAGGAAAGCGCGGGGAGGAATGGCTTTGAAACAAGTGTGAAACTTGACCTGGCAGAGTAACTGAATAGTGAAACATTGCATTCAGTTCCGACTATTTAGCTTTCATTGTAAAGATCACTTGCGTTTCAAAACTAACCATTACTTTTTTAAGCTCAAAAGGTAAAACAAAAGGCTTGGGCTTTGTTGGTTGTGCGATAAAGCAAAATACCGTTCTAATAAACTTGGGGGGATATCTCGGCGGGGTGAGTGTTGATCTGGGTGTGGGAGGGGCTTAACACCTTGGGAGGCCTAATGGACAAATCAGAGGGCGCCATTCCCAGGGGGCTGGGGAGGGGTAAGGGCGCAGGGGGGTTGGGGGAGGGGTAAGCGCCGGGGGTTGGGGGAGGGGTGTGAGGGTCACCCCGAGGGCAGTCATTCGTGCTTCAGACGCTCCCAAAGATCTCTACTTCCGCGAAAAGCCTTGTACTTTTTTCATTAGCTTCTTTTTTCCATATCACCGCTTAAAACGAAGGCTAGGGTATTAGGGCAGGAATGGAAAGCAAGGACAATGAGGAGCTCCAGCTGTTGGATTTACCAAACGAAATGCTCTGCAAAATCTTTGGACATCTCGACCGACCATCACTTCAAGCTTCACGCCAAGTCTGCGGACTTTTCTGGAGCTGCATCGACTCCATGCGTCCGGAAGAGCTTCACAAGGTTTGCCGCTCAAATTGGAGGCAACATGTTGTGTGAATGATGCAAAGACTAGGAATCTTTATCGGAACTCCACTTTGGCCTATGCAAAGTTCGACTTGCGGTTAACTGTGAAACCTATCAGCCAGTAGAAAGCTGGCGAACATTCAGTTAGATAAACTTGGAATTGAAAGTAGTATGTGTGAAAGTGGCTTTCTTGTTTCCAGCCAATATTCATGGGGATCAAAGATGCGTTCAATATACTTCTCGGAAGGTGCACCATCTACCTATGATGCTCATATCTGCTCTAAGCGGTGAATTTGAATGGGGGTTTTTTGAATTACAAAATGCAATTCGATATTTTCCTAAGAATGATTTTGTTTAGAAACCTTTCGTTTGTCACTTCAAGGACAGTTAGGTTTTCGGACTCAAACAAGTGGCACGGTTTGTTTAGTTTTTTAATTTTTTAGCAAGTCTACTTTAAAAGTAAACATTTTTCAGATTTGCAATACATAATTGCAACTATTATGTCTCGAGGCATTTTTCCTGCTAGAGTCATATTTAGCTATTGCCATGTTCCTGCATTTGAATTCTTCGCACTCTTGGCGCCATTGGAGCCGTACTTGCAAGAGTTGGAAATTGAGTAAGTACTTCTGATACAGTATAGGGCAGGCCAAATTTGTCTTTGTTAAGAGGTACAAATCTTCTGGAGGCTGGATTGACAGCACCAATGGTCGCTGATCGACTGATCAACTGCTTAAAAGGAGAACTCTGTACGCTTAGGTACGTTGCTCGGGCTGATCAAGTGAGTGGCTTTGACTAAAATGTTCATTTTTCCTGTGACTGCAAAACGATTTTAGTATGAAACCAGCTATGGATTAGATTGTTGGGTGAAAAAGCAATGGGAAAAAGAGCTGGCTAAACAGCTGATTGCCAATCATCAAAGACCAGCAATCTTGGAGCTAACGGGCGTGAGCATAGACCAGGTTTGTGGGGTTTTGGCTTTTAACAGACTAAAACTAGATTATTGGCAGGTCGATTTGCTGACTGCAATTGCCGATTTTGTTACTGACCAAACTGCTTCTACCCAAACTAACCCGCCCTTTTTCCCAGCGCCTCTAAATTCTTTACTATCAGCAAAAACCCATAAAAATTGCATGATAAAGTTTCGAGAAATTACAACAAAATCTGTTGCTACTTTTCAATTTTCTATTCACGCGAGTTTAGTACAAGGAGGTGTTTTAAGCAGTTTTCCATATTATTCTAAACCTATTGAGCCAGTTAAATATAATCGTCGACGTGAAGGTGCGCGTAGGTATGTGTTTAATAATCTTTTTAACAAAAGTAGAATGGATGTAAAAATTTTTTTCGCGGACGCGTGATTACACTCGTATCCTTTGTTGATGTCAAATGTTTGATTTCTATTGAAAAAAAAATTTAGCTAAAAGTCAAAAAACCCTTTTTGAAAACCATGAGTGGAAAGGAAAGCGGGCTGATGAATGACCCAACTTTTGCGGAAGAGTCTTTGGTAAGTTTTTTAAAAGTTGTCTCAATCTAGCGAGAAATAAATTTTTTGAAAAAACTTGAAGGAGGAGGTCGAAGTTTGGCGCAATACCGGAGGAGGCACTCACTGGGAGCATGTTCGCGAAACTCGGTCCAAGCTGGAGGCAAGCTTTGACAGCAGTTTTTCACCAGTTTTTTATTAAAATGTTCAATTTATCAAAGGAAGCGGCATTGGTGGAGAAGCCAACCTTTTTGGCTGCCACAAAGGAGGACTGGCTGAGGGAGGAGCTGCGCCTTCTCGAGACCGTGCAGCATGGCGACCCTCCGCTCTGTTCCACGCCCATTTCGTCCTCTCCCAAGCCTGCCAAGGACGAGGAAACCAGTCTGCTTGCTATTCTGGGCGACTTGAACGCTTTGGTTTGACAAAGTATTTTTCCAAGGCATTTTGTTCAAAATGTTCAAGTTTGAGGGAGGCGAGTTTTCGGCCTATGATGAGCTGGCCGTAGAAGTGGGCATGGGGGAGTGGGAGCCCCAATTTCAGCCCGAGCCGCTGCTGACGCCTGTGGTCACTCCAACCAAGGCCTCCAAGAACATCACCAAGCTGGACGTCACTCTGGATTCAAATCTTGAGGTTCTTCTATCACGATCTGCTTGGGTGTAAGCAAATCTTAATGATTATCAAAATCTGGCAGGACACGTATGCCATGCTATGCGGCACGGATGGAAGCAAGCCTTGGATGCACGAGCTGCTTTGGGGCAACACTTCAAACAACTCGGTTCCACCAATTTTTTCTTAATTCCAAGTTTCATTAACGGAAGAAACTAGTTAAGGCTTTTGAAAACATAAAGCCGAATGATCCAAAGTCTGAGAAGCTGACTGGCAAACTTGGCAATGAGGACTGGCTTGAAGAGTTGTGCTCGGTAAAGTGACCAAATCTATGGCCAAGATATTGGTTTTATAAACAGAGCAAATTTGAAAGGAGGACAAGGAGAATTTGGGCGGTGACAAGTGGGTTCGGGTGCAGATGTCCCAGAAGCCAAAGCCAAAGTCCACGTCCTCCAAGCCCATCCCGGCCATTCAGCTGCGTCGCAAACGCCGCCGCTGTCAAAGCCCCAGCGGAATCCAAGGTAAGCTTTTTTTGGGAGAATTTCAATTTGTGGGCAGCATGATAATAGGCGTTTGATTAAAAACTGTTCAAGATCTTTGCTTCTAGAAAAACTAATCAAACGCTTAGCCATGTTGTTTAGTTTTTTAAAATAGGGAGCATTTACTCAAAACATGCATGCTTGAGCGTTTGAAAGAGAATACGTGCGTCCCTTTTAGACGTTTTGACTCTGCTTCAATTGGCTGGGGTACCTGCTTCAGATATTCGCCGCATTCAACGCGGTTACTCAATGCACGCGCAACCCTAACAAGCAAATTTATTTTTTGCTAAAACAAATAAATTTAAACAAGGAAATATCGGCTTTTAGTCAATAAATGCTCAGTTTTGTTTACCTTGTTAAGCATCGAAATGAGCAATAAGGAAATCTATAGAAATTTAAATGACTCAAAACAAAGGTATTCAGTAATAAAATTGATATTGGCCTATTTTGGGTTTCTGAGGCTTTTAAATGATAATCAACAATCTAAATAATAATATATAATAAATACAAATAAAATTTAATGTTTCGAAAATTTTTAAATTTGTTAGCTAAAGTTTAAGCGGCCTTGGCCACCCGCCGCGGAGGGCAGGGCACCAAAGCTTTTTCGGCCTCCGGACTCCGGGCCCATGCCTTCGGTCTTCGGAACTCTGGTGCCCTGCCCTACTCGATGTCCTTTGGCCACCCAAAAAATAGTAGTAGTAGTAAAACCTAAAATGTCAAAAGAGCCCCAAAAATAATTTGGAACACTTGTATTGTTATGATATGATATGTTATGTATCTGAGAATGATATGATATGTTATTTACCTTTGTTATGTCCCCTAAAATACCGTATAATAAGTTTATTACGGTATGTGGCTTACGGTATGCAGCTTACGGTATGTGGCTTACGGTATGTTTGATAAAATCATATTTTTCTTGCCCTGCGCAGCAAGCACATCAAAACACACTTCAGAAATACGATACTTGCTGCGCAAAAATGCCTTCGTTTTCGGCTCCAAATTCCCCAAAATCTTCGGGTTGGTCTTTGTCTTCTAAACAGCTAGATCGCGAAATTATGAAATCTAAAAACTCGCGATCCTTACCTGGTTCTAAAGCCAATTCCCCAATTCCCGAAAGTAGACTTGAAGATTTGTCCACGTCTAAATATGACTTGATCAAATTGTCTGAACGCCATTGGAGCAAAGGTCCCGCTATTCAGCAAACTTATCAGATAAAAATATCTGATAAGTGGATCAAAGCATTTCAATCTTCTGATTTGGCTACTGCTTTGAAAAATCTTGAATCAATAACCTATTCTGCTATGTTAGAAATGCTGCACAATGTTCCCCAATCTAAAGTATCCCAAATTCACCTTGTTAATAACAATCTAAACCTTGGTATCATTTCTTCTGATCGCGTGCCTGCATCAAACCTCAATGTTGAGGAAACTATTGAACGATTAGGGCGTGCTATACAAAGCGATGAAACTGTATTATTGTCAGAGACTCAATTTCTTATAACTACTGTTTATGATAATGTTTCAGTTGGAGGTCGATTGTTCATGAAATATTCGGGAGCAAGATCTAGGCGCGAATATAGCTTAACAACGTTTTATCATTCATTTAATGGTGTGTATGATCCAACTGTTAAATCTAATAGGATTCAATATAAAGGGCTGTGTATGTTTCTTATCATTGTCAAAGAATTGTACATACGGCAAAATCCCCAAAAATCGCAAAATTTTATGAAATGTTATATTAGATCAAAAGAAGGACAAATTGCTGCATTTGAAATGCTTGTGGCATGTGGTTTTCCAGCATCAATGGCACATACAGGAATTCCAATGTCTGAACTTGACCGCTTGGAAAATATATTACCAGATCCAATTGTTCTCAATTTGTTTGATTCAACGTCTGTTCCATTTAAAACTATTCCAAAGTCTAGAGCAGGTTCCGCTGATTGTATAAATGTCTTGATTTTATACAATCAAGAATATGCAGACTTTAATGATTCCATAGCCTATCATGCTTATGGTATTGTTAGCATTTATAAATTTTTAAAAGTGAAATATTGGTGTCCTAAATGTTATGTGGGTGCGTCTCCAAAATGTGTAACGTTTAATACTCATGATTGTTTCTCAAAGCAATCTTGTATGTTGTGCAAAAAATTTAATTGTCAAAATAGACAAAATGTTTCTGAGGATGCCATTCGAAACTATGCATGCGATTCTTGCGCGAAAGCTTTTTATACAGATTTATGTCTTGAATGTCATAAAATACACCAATGCGATAATGTTGATATTTGTAATATATGTAAAAAAAGTACTAAATTTTCGAAATATTCTTCTAAAGCTCAAATTCCTTTGTATGATGACTTAAAATCCAATTTAAAAGAGCATAGATGTGATGTTTATTTGTGTGCAATGTGTGGAAAAGTGCATAATTGTTTCAGTTTATGTTATGTTTCTGTACAACCTAGTGAAAAAGTAGGTGGTATTAAGAAAGGTTTTAGCAAACCCAAAGTTGGAGTTACTTATGGTGACTGTGAAACCTATACTGACCCCAAAAGTGGAAATTTAATACCAAATTTGCTTATTTTACAGCGCGATTGTGACCCTGAAGACAAATTTTTTGTGTACAAAGGTCCAGAAGCGTTTCATATGTTTACTAAAGATTGTATGAAAAAAAATAACCCATTTGCTAATCAATGGGTTGTTTTTCATAATGCCTCAAATTTCGATGGCTTGTTTTGGTTTCATGCTACAACTAGCGTTAACGCGATGCCTCGGAATATTATTAGGAAAAATCAAAAAATAATTTCTTTTGATTTGTGTCAGTCAAATATTTCACTAAGATGCAGTCTTCAATTTTTACCTGGTACTCCTCTATCAGCATTTCCACATTTGTTTAATCTGGAGCATATTGAAAAAGGGCATTTTCCACATGCAGTGAATGGTCCAACTTTTGTTCAGTGGGGTAAACGTATTCCATATGAAGAGGTGAATGCAAATGGTCATGTTCAATATTACCCTTCTGAAGACAAATTTTGGTCTCAAAATATGCGATTAGCTCATTTTGAGAGGTTTATCAAATGGTATGCTCTGTTCAAAGAAGAATATGAGCAAAATCCTCTAAAGCGTTACATTGTTGAAGATGTGCTTTTGGAGTACTGCAAGGACGATGTATTGTTGTTAAGACGAGGATTTTCTGCTTTTAGACGTGCTTTTTCTGAACAGTATGGTGGTATTGAAGTTTTAGACAGTGTTACTTTACCAAGTTTACTAAATAAAATTTACCGCGTAAATTTTATGCCCACAAAGTCCCTTGTTCTTTTGTCCCCACAAGGTTACCCGTTTGGTAATCGCCAAACCTCTACTATTGCTTTGGCCTACATTTCTTGGTTGGAACGTACTTGGCAATTAACTGGTATGAGGCATGCTCGCCAATTTGGAGAAGTCAAAATTGGAGGATTATTTGTTGATGCTACTGCATTTGACCAGTCTGGTATTAGACATGTCTTTAATGTTCATGGTTGCTACTTCCACAACCATCATCCTGATTTCTGTCAACGGCTTGATGCTCGATTTAAGAAATGGAACACTGAGAAATATGCAGTCTGGCAAAGAACTTGTATCAATGATGAGCATCTGAATAAGATTAGTAAAATGTCAGACAGTCATTATGGTGAATTTGTCTATCATGTCAAATGGGAGTGTGAAATTGCAATAGAACGCGAATCAAATCAGCCATTAGATTCATTTCTAAATTTGTTTTTTAAATATATGTACTATGCCAAGCCCCCATACCATCTGTCAAAGCCTTCTCCATCTCAAAATTATAAATGCTCAAACCTTAAGCTGACTGATGCCATGTTTGGAGGCAGAACTGAGGCATTTTTTCATTCAATTTCACCTGCACCCTATGGTTATGAAATGGATTATGTTGATTTTATTAGTTTGTATCCTTCTATTAATGTAGCTTGTAAAAATGAACGAATGCCAGTTGGCCCTCCAACTATTTATGTGGGCATTGATCTTGATCCTGATCCTGATATAGGCTTAGGAGCTCCTGCCCTTGATGATTTTTTTGGTGTTGCACGAGTCGAAATTTTACCACCTCAAAATTTACGTATACCTGTTCTGCCTGAACGTGTAGAAGGGCGTTTACTTTTCCACTTGTGTCATTCTTGTGCTTTAGAGTCTAACCGAGACTTTTGCAATCACATTGAAAGTTCTGATAGATCAATTTTTGGCACTTATACATCAATGGAGCTGCAATTGGCCGTCAAACATGGCTACAGAATTATACGCTGGATCGAAATGTGGCACTGGAAGGAAAGTTCAACAACTCTGTTCCAAAAAGTTCTTGGACAGCAAATCGCCAATAAAATTGCTGCTGGAGGAAAACCCCAATCTTCAGAGGAAATTCGTGAGCACATTGACTTTTGCGCCAAACTTGGAATAACTTTTTCTGAAAAGGATTATGAGAAAAATGCCACAAAACGAAGTTTGGCCAAGTTTTTTATTGTGTATTTATGGGGATTTATGGGCAAACGTTCAAACTATGCTACTACTTATGTTCTGAATTCTTATGAAGAATACTTGATGTTAGAAAATGATCCAGAGATTGAAATAGAAACAAGTTTGCTTTCTGAGGATGGTAAATCCCTTATTATTTCTGCTAAACCTAAAACTGAAAAAGTTTCATCTAAAACTTGCATGATTATTGCAATAATGACATTAAGTTATGCTCGATGTCACTTGTATGATTTACTATCTGCTTATGCTCCATATGTCGCTTATTGCGATACTGACAGCGCAATAATATGTCGCCCTTCAAATGTACCCCCACCAAAAACTGGAAGTAACTTTGGTCAATTGAAAAATGAGATCACCGATAAGTATGGTTTAGGAGCTGAACTTGTTGAATTTGTTGCTTTAGCCCCAAAAGCCTATGCTATATCAGTTGTTGATAAACATGGCGAGAGGTTTTCTGATATTAAGTTTAAAGGAATTTCCTTTGTTGAAGATGCTCGAAAAAAACTTACTATGGAATCTCTGAAAAGTTTGTTACATTCTAAAGGCTCTGATATGTTTGTGAATCAAAGCTATTTGCGCAAAAACTTTTTTTCACATAGATTGTTTTCTGATAAAAGTCCTAAAATAGTCCGGCACGTTCTGACAAAACGTTGGCTTAAACCTGATCCAAATCCCCTCATGGATACTTTTCCCTTTGGTTATTCCAACAAAAATAGTACAATTTGATTTACAAAAAAATGTGGTGCGTGGCGTGTTGTATTTTGTGTTGCATGTTTCTTATGCGCGTGGCGTGTTTTATTTTTGTGTTGCATGTTTTTTGCGCGTGGCGTGTTTTATTTTTGTGTTGCATGTTTTTTGTGCGTGGCGTGTTACATGTTTCTTTTGCACATTGCATGTTGTGCATGTTTTGTGTTGCATGTATTTTGTATTTGTGTTTTTTGTTTTATTAATAAATATAACAATTTATTTTGCTAACACACACCAAATCAGCAAAATATAATTCAAGACATGCCAGAGTTGACTCCCGAAATGAAGGTGCCAACGCCAAATTTGGTGGAGCACCAACCATGCCTGGGCTGGTGCTCCAAGCTGAACAATTTACTTAATGAAGGTAGTTTTAATCTTTTGAAAATTTTTAAACATAGAATTCAATAAAACAGGGACAGTGGTAATCATCCAAGCACAAAAGAGCAACCCTGCTTCTTCAGACTCAACTCCAAAAGGTGGGCACATTTTTTGTTTACATTTCATTTCTGAATGAGTGAATGAATGACTGGACACAGTTTTTTAATAAAGCCTTGTAATTTAGCTTTGTTTGTGTTATGTTATGCCAATCTAATGTTGTGATATGTTAGTTTTTGTTATTATGTTATGTTATGTGAAATATCATAATTCTAGTGTTCCCGGGTAACCTCCCATTTTCCTTTTCTACTACTGCTACTACTATTTTATTTTCAGATAACACTGGTCAGGACGAATCGCGCTACTTTCCCGGATCCGCCAAGCGAATTTGCCTTTGATGCCAAATTTGTTTTTTCTCTGTAAAATTATGCCAAAAGTTATTGCCAAGAAATAAATCTTTATTTTGAAAATGCCTCACAAGAATTTCTTCTCGGATACTCAATCCGTTGAAATATCTTAACATAATATTAAGCTTTTGACCCTTTTTCATCTCATTAATTTCAGAAAAATAAGGAAATGTGCCGCACAACCCTAAAACGAAGCTATCCGGGAGGCAACGGGGAAGAAAGCGATGATGAAGGGGTTCCCAAACAGGTGCCGCGCTACGCCGTTCCAGACGAGGAGCCGGAAGCCGAGCCAGAAGCAGGGCGTCTGGAAGCAGAGCGCCAAGAAGCTGGCGAGCGAAGGGTGCGTGGAGCGTTTGGCGTCTACCTGGCAGCGCAGCAGATGCTGTCTCTGCTCTCCATGCTCAGCTCCATGTCCGGCTTCCTGGACCACTTCACCGACTCTGACAACCTCTACTCAAACGTGGTCCAAGTGGCCCAAGAGGTATCTCTTTTTTACTTTTGTTTATCTATTAATAGGACCTGTACCTTTACTGGCTGTTGGACTTTTTCTTAATTTCCAAAATTGCGCTTTTCAGTGTTCATTTTTATTTAGATTTACATAAAAGGTACTAAATATGATGGTTAAACCAAAAAAAAGTGCTTCTTAGGAGTTGCTCTCTGGGGCACTGGATGTGCGCCTGTGGAAGCACGTGGTTATGGAGATGTTCTACACGTTCATCAACAGCTTCATGGTCAACGACGTCAGCCGCCAGTCCATCGGGTTTCTGCGGGTTTCTGCCAATTTCCAACTGTTTGCAAATCATCTAAGAATTTAATCAATTGGCAGGAGCTTCAAACAATGTTGGGAGGGAATCTGGACCCAAATACCTATCACCTGCCGGATTTCGAGAGCTCCATTTTGCCTTATCTGGTTTAAACTATTTTATTCTTTTTTACTTTTATGCATTTTAATAAAACAACAGAATTTTTTACATGTTTCTAATGATTACGATTATTTCAGCGAGAAGACGAACCAGACAGACCCTACCTTGGACGTGCAGCAGAGGCCCCAGTTGCTGAGCAAGAAGCGGTGGTGGTGGAGCGACCCCAAAATCCGGACCCTCTTAGTGCCCCCGGCTCCCCAGACTTGATTGCCCTATCCCCTCAGCGTCAGCCCTCCCTTCCTTCCGAAAGCTCAGATTGCCTGGAACTTTCCGACGAGGTCACAGATTACGAGGATTCTTTCTAAATTTTATCTAATTTTCATTTCTTCTATAAAAAAGGTTTTCAAATTGTAAATTAGTATTTGCTTATTGAATGCTTGCTGTTGCCATTTGCTCACTTTGTTCATTATTCTTTTGAGTGAATAAACTTTTTGAAAAACGTACATATTGATCGATTTGACCCATACCCTGGTTCAAAGCCATTGCTCAAATCTATAATCCTTACTAATCTCTAGTCTCCAGCTGTGAAATATTGTTCTGAGAAATGCATCTATTGTCAGGAACGCAGCTGCAGCAGTTGGGAAGAGGATGTCCTCATCAAAGAGCTTTGAGGAGCCGATGGAAGCCGAGGAAGACCAGGTCTGGTTGGTGGTGGACGAGGTGGGCAGTTCGGACGATGAGGCGGGCGAGCCGAGACCGGCCTCGATCATGAGCTGGATTGTCTTGGACGAGGTGGGCGAGTCGGGAGACGAGGCTGACAAGGAGGAGAGCGCCGGGGTCATGGAGCCGGTGCCCAAGCGTCGCAAGGTGTCCCTGATCACGCCGAAGAAGGAGCCCCAGCAGTTGAAGGAGGAGCTGAAGGAGGAGCCTGTGGACATGCCCACAGAGTTGCCTGCGTCTCTGCCTCCCCAGAAGGTGCCCTCCGCACAGGACTTTTGCTGGCTGCGCACTGTCTCACCCAGACTTTTGCAGCCATTGACGCCTCCGCCATTGCCGTCGCAGGGCCCCCCTACTGAATTGGACCCAATCAGATGCCGTTAGCTTTCACTCCAGGAACCGCTTTTTACCAAAACATCCTTTTTTCTTGCAAGAAGAAGCAGAGCTGTCGCCAGCTGGACCAGAACTTCAGCGTCTGCAAACGCCTTCTTTGGACGGGTCGGATGGACCAGAGCTGTCACCACCTTCACCCCAGTCGCCTACTCCAGCTGGACCAGAGCTTCACCGCCCTCAAACGCCTTTGAATGGGTCAGATGGGCCAGAGCTGTCACCGCCTTCACCAGAGTCGCCAGAGTCGCCACAGCCTCCGATCGGGGCAAACTTCTTCCAGCCTTGGATGGTCAACTGCCATGGACTAAAATGGCGCAAGCACTCTGAAACGGATAAGGCAATAGTCTTCCTTGGCTGTTAATGTCTTCAAAACCAAGAGTAGAGCTATTTCAGAATCGCAAGCTCAACGGAAAGCGCATCGTGTTCTGGGTCCAGCAGGGGCTGAATATCATGGACAACTTTCGCACCGAACTGAATATGCCTCCCGTCCATGTATTTTCTTTTCCAATTTATGCAATATTTTACTAATTGGCAGAAAATTTTAGAAGGTCCATCCAAAGGACGACATTTTTCGCCAGCAGTTTCTTCATCAAACACGTCACCTGCTCCAATCGGGCCAGTTCAGAAACATTGCCCACTTTTCGGTACTCTTCTTTTTTTGCTCTGCATAGCCTCACATTAAATAGGTTTTTATATATTCTTGCTTTTCAACTATTTATGAAAGTTTAAAATTGATTGCTGAAATAATTTAGTATCAGTTTTTGGCCAAAAACCGATCGAAATGGTGTTCAAAACTGAAACTGGTTTAGGACGGAGACATGATGGACCTGGAGTTGATGGAGCCTGAGAAGCTATCGCCAGTTCGAGCTCGCATGCCTATTCCCGTGATTACCATTCAGAAAATCGGAGAAAGTCAGAGCTGGAAAATCACAGCTCGCCACCCTAACCTGCCATGCACCTCCTTAGCCTGCTACTCTTCTTCTTCCTCTACTTTTTCAGGAATTGCAGCAGGGCAGCAGGAGCTTCAGTTGTGGGAAGCCGAAAAGCGCAAAGCTGTGGACGCAAAGCGCCGTCTCACTGTTTCAGGCATATTGAACAGTGCCAGAGTGAAGATGGAACAGCTGGTGCTCAAAGGAGAGGAGGCGAGGAGGAAGAGGAGGAAGGTGAAAAAGGCCAGCAAGAGCTCTGCCACCGGGGAGAAATTGCCCAAAAACTAACCATTTTATATTTGCACGCTCTCGTCCAATTTCAGCAGCACCAACAGAATGCACACACTTTTTCAGCTTGCATGAACACTTTTTATGCACATGTTTTGATTGTTTCGTGAATTTGATGATGATTGAAACCAATAAATGTTTTTCAACAAATTCCGTGTCAAATATGATTTCAAAACTGGCTTTATTTAGCCAAAGATATTTTTTGACTTGGCCGCAGGCCATTTGCGGCTATTTTGTGCCGCCACAGAATGCCAGCCGCGGGCAGGACAGTTTGAGCTCCGAAGGCCGTAGGGCATGGGTACAGAGGCCCTAGAGTGTAGCCTAGCAAGCAATCGTTTTAGCATTTTAGCTTGAGCCCATTATTAGAAGAGTCGCTTTTTTTGCAAAAGTCTAAAAACCTTGTTACTTTTCTAATCAAAAAACCTTTTAGAACATAAAATCAAGCCAGGTGAACAGATCCAAGGACAATGAGCCAGTCGAAGAACGTGCCCTGCAAGGAGGAGGCGATCGTGGAGGCCATGACCGACGCACTGACATCAACCTCCATGCAGCAGCAGAAGAAGAAGACGGACGCCTGGGCGGCCGGGAACGACGACGATCAGAGCAAGGTGAATCGCTTGCTGGAAGAACTCTCCGTGGAGAACATGGTCGCGGCGATTGCGGAAGTAGAATATTCTCCGCAGCAACACCAGGTACTATTTTAAATTTTGACTGAAACAGCATCGTTCCATTTTTAAAAGCTAAACTAAAATTGAGGAGTCCTTCGACCTGAGCATGGACTTTTTTGCTTTCGCCAACTTCCTCTTCCTCCGTCTCAACGACTTTTCCTGTGATGAGGAGATGGATTACGCATCCAAATACGACCACTTGTATGAGGTAGTCGGGCAATTTGCCTAGCCTCAAATAGATCCAAGGCAAAGAAAGGGGTATTGCAGACGATGGTGCAAACGGGCAGTGGCGTGTACGAGTTCATCCGCGGCGTGATCGGCCTCTTCGGGAAGGCCATGCTCAACGAAACGCTGGTCACCAGCCTCATGGCCAGCTTGCCCTATCACACGGTTGGTCCTTTTTCTCCTTTCTTCCTTTCCGTTTTTCCTTTTCTTTCCGAAACCGATTATTGCACTTGCAGCGAGGACTTCCCCCGGCGGACGTGGATGACGAGGAGGAAGAAGAAGAATGGCCGGAAGAGGAAGAGGAGGAGGAGGACGAAGACGAGGAGGAGGAGGAGGAGGAGGAGGAGGAGGGCAAGGAGAAGAAGGAGGAGAAGAAGGAGGAGAAGGAGACGATAGAGAAGATGGAGGAGGAGGAGATGCTGGAGGAGGAAGAGGAGGAGGAGGAGAAGAAGCAGGTAAGCTTTGCCCACAACTTGCCAGCAAAAACTTAATCTCAACCAAGTCAATTATTGACATTTTAACTTGATTTGGATTTGGAGGATGCTCCGGAAGAGGAGATGCTGGAAAAGGAGGAGAAGCTGAAGCAGGAGGAGAAGCTGGAGGAGGAGAAGCCAATGGAGGATGATGAGGAGAACACTGCCTCCTCATCCCAGTCCTCCCAGTTCACCGGCAGCTTCCAGGAGATGACACCGCCTCCCTCTCCAGTCATTGTGGTCAATTTAAGCCAATTCAGTCTAATAGCCTCCTAACAAAATTGGGAATTTGGAGGAGGCTCCTCCAGCGGCCATGCAGATGGAGGTGAAGATAGGCGACGAAACGTGGACGATGCGACTGGTTCCACTGGATGATTTCAACGAGGTTGGACCAGTCCTAGAGTCTATGATGATCGGCAATGGCTGTGCGTTTCTAGGACGCAACAGAAGAGTCGGAGAAGGAGGAAGAGGAAGAAGAGAAGGAGACTGAGAAGGAGGACAAGGAAGGGGAAGAGTCTGAATGGGATTCGGAGGAGGGGAGTGAGACGGAGACAGAGACGGAGACGGAGCCGGAGACGGAGGAGACGGAGACGGAGACGGATACGGAGACGGAGGAGGAGACGGAGTCAGAGACGTATTCAGAGTCGGGATACGTGTGTACGTGTACGTCGTGTACGTTCTGCAATGCCGTTAACTGAGATCTGTACTTTCCTTAAGGCTACTCCAAGCTTTAAGCAACAGTCTTAAAAAAATCCAAAAAAACCTTGGTTTTATTTTGTCAAAAATTCTAATAAAAACTAAAAAATTTAAAAACAAGAAAATTTCTCCAAAAACATTTTTAGGCTGTTGCTTAAAGAACCAGTTCATGTCCTTGTTCAAAAATTTGTACCTCATTTGTGTGCAATAAACCATTTTCTTGTTCCAATCGTCAATCAATTACCCTTACCAGTCAAGTCTGGTATTAAAATACTTTGCGGAGCAATTCGGCTTCTTGCTCTAATTTTTCTGCAACCAAGCACAGACACCAAAACTCTTTTCCACAGCAAAGCTCCAACGGCATGTTCGCCGCCCAAGTTTTCAAGTTGCCTCCATTTACCTGTGCCATTTTAAAAAAGAAGATTATAAGCAAAGGCTAGCATTGCAGTGCTCGCATCTGGGAACGCACCTACGCCGCTGGACGCAAGCTCCAACTACTGCTCTGGATGGCCGAGGTGTACATTGGCGACCCACACAAGCACATGCGCACCATGATGCAGGTACCATTTTGCCTCTGTCATCTCTTTTACTATCAACCAAGTAGGCCTAGGGCTTTTTGGCTGCAGGACTTTTTGCGACAAAAGATAACGCGAGACATCTTTGCCAGTTTTGTGCTCAGCTTTACTGGGCGCCATCTGAGCAAAGCCACGCTGGACCTCGTTTCTGCCGAAGTACGCTTTACAAAATGACAAATTATAAAAACTTGATTCTATGCTGATTTTTAGATGCCCAACTTTTTGCTGAACCCGGCGGTTTGGGGCTACATCTTCGTGGAGTGGACGCCGGGCGCCAACTTGCAGCTGCCTTCACCTCCCGCGCCGATCATGCCCTGCCCTCCCACTGGCCCTCCGCCCACCGGTCCTCCACCCAAGAACCTGTTCATGATCCCCAATCTCATCCCCTTTTCCCAAGCCTCCCTCCCTTTTCCAGGCCTTATCCCTCCCATTGACCCGATCCAACAACAGCCTCTCAATTTATCGCGCAAGATTATTAAGCCTCCTCAAAAGCGCTCGCCTCTTTCCATGTCTTCTCACAACATTGGTGAGAATCAGGGTTCCAAGGCCTTCAAGCCGTTTATGTAAATATGATCCACGGCGTTTTCCCAAACTTTTGTTTCTCATGCCTGTTTACAAGTCTCAAAATGTGCAATTTCTGTGTCATTTATTCAGCCATTTAAGAGTTTTTCCAAAACGTTTTTGTTTCTCATGCTTGTTTCCAAGTCTCCAGATGTGCAATTTTCTGTGCCATTTATTCAGCCATTCACGAGTTTTTACATTTCAAAGTACTTTTATGCACAGATTTTTCTCAAAAAAAAGGAATTGGATATGAAAATTAAATGATTGATCTTGTCAATAAAGTATGGCACGCCTTGAGTGCAATGGCGTGCGGACAGCCACTTCTAGCAGTCTATTACGACTGCTGTGAGTGCAAACGAAGTGCTGCCAAAGCGCTAATCCCGACCAGGACAATTAGCAAGTTAAAATTTGCTTACCTGGTTCAGAAGTAGTAGATTTCACATTTCATAGTGGGGGACGCGGTGTACCAACCCCAAAGGTACCACTGACCTATCCTCACTAAATTTGGAAGTCCAGGAACCCGGCAAGCCGGCCCTTCATGCCATTTAGTGGGCGGTTTAGCTTTACTATGAATGCTGAGAATGACTACACACCATTTTCCTTTGAGCTTCATTTGAAACATGGATGTATCTAGTAGAAATTTTTAAACGCGCAATTCAATATTGATTACTAATCTTAATTTCCATTTCGATAATATACAATCTTTCGAAAATCAATATTTAAAACAATCGTTTTTTGCTACCCACTTGGATATTCAGGTAACCTTTTTGTCAAAAACGTTCCATAAGCTCTTCAAAACTTGGCAATCCAAAGCGTATTAAAAAGCAAAAATTGCAAAAAAGGGAGCCAGATCGGAAGAGTCACTAGGAGGTGATCCCGTTGGCCCCACCAGCCCCAGCGCTCCCTCCAGCATTCCCTCCACCGCTCTTCTTCTTCGGCTCCTCTTCCTCGCTCTTATCCTCAAAGTGAGAGTCGTTCCATGGCCTGGATAGCATTTTGGAGAGCTAAAAAAAGTACCTGACGCTGCGAGGGTCGATGGGGAAACGGCGTGGAACGACGGGCCGTTTGACGCTGCGGAGGCTTCTCTTCGTTGTCAGAAGGAGGAAAGAAGACTCCGTTCTCATCAATCGGATCAAAAATCTGCATGGCGATTTTGGAAAGAATACTGCTGAGATGTTCTGGTCTGTGAGAGATGCGTTTTGGCAGACTGTTTTGATTTGTAACTGGCCAGATCTTTCTGCAGCTGGCCATATGTGCCTTATTTGATTACATTCCAAAAGCGCCTCAGACCTTTTACCAAACAGCGAGAAACATGTAGCTGATTTCACACAAGCATGGACTGTGAAAGCCTTTTTTTGAAAAAAGTAGTCGATGAATTTAGGCATTTTGCATTTACAAGCATTTACATGCATTTATGAGCCTATCTTTTATAATACATTTTGTAGAAAATCAAAACAGTTTTTTGTTTTTAAATTGAATCTTGAAGGAGGATTTATTCTAGTCATTTAATCATCCAGTAAAGATCCCAAAAACATCGCGGAAGCCGAGTCCATATCGTCCAGAGCCCCATGGGATGTCGTGCTTGCAGCTGTCCATCCAACACTGCCAGCGACGGACGCAGCGGCGGTAGCTGGCCGGAGGCCGAGGTGACATATGCTGCAGGGCAAACAGGGCATCGGAGAACTGGAACTCGACCGCGACGACCCACTCCATTTCTTCTTTGGACTGCTGCAAACTTGACTGCTACTGCACCGGTTACTTGAAGGCTGTGACTGATTTTCAATAGCATGCTTTATCCTTTTAAAACTAATTTGTTTGTGTATCATTTAGATTGAAACTTGTGTGTAAAAAGATAATCTGAACAGCAAGATTATAAACTAATATTTTTCCCTTTATCCCCTCCTCGCACGCCCTCTTTATTCCTCCTCCCCTCCTCCCCTCCTCCCCCTCTCCTCCTCTTCTCCTCTCCTCCTCTCCTCTTCCCTCTCCGCTCCAATAAAAAAAAAAGAGGGAAAGGGGGGGGGGGAGGGGGAGAGGAGGGAGGGGAGGGGCGGAGGGGGGGCGAGGAGAGAGGGGAAGGGGGGGGGGGGGTGGGGGGGGGGGGGGGGGGAGGGATCGGTATGCTGGTATGGTGTGGTAGTGTTGGGGAAGGGGGGAAGGGGGGGGAAGGGGGGGGGGGCGGGGCCGCGCCGCAGGGTCCCACCAGGCCGGCAGGGGCGGGAGGGGCGGGGCCGGGGGGGGGGGGGGAAGGGGAGGAGAGAGGGGGGGGTGTGTCATGGCCCCCAACGCGGGGCTCCCCCCCCCCCCCCCCCCCACCCCCCGCCCCCCCCCCCTCCCCCCCCATTTTGTCCCCCTCCTTTTAGCTAGAGCCTGCCAGAAATTGTAAAGCCAAACACCATGGTGGCCGAGCGTCGCCGTCCTGCCTACAATACCAGAAGCATCGGTTCGCTGCGCTACAAGGTTCTTGCCCTTTTGCCTTGCCTATTGCTCTTTGCCTTCCTATAGGCTTGGCTTAGGAGGAGACCACCCACAGAGGCAGCTATTTTTCAGGAAGAGCCGCCTCGCCTGCCCAGGCAGCCCGCTCGAGCCCAACGCCGCCACCGAGCCATTCTTCCCCAGCAGCGACCCCTTTTCACCTGTCCAGGCCGCAAAATTTTGGTCCTTTTCCTTTTCTTTGTAATTTTTACCGCAATCATCCTATCTTACCTTTGCTTCTGCTAGCTAGTTTATCTAAACCATCCAGTTTTCAAATCCGTTTCCTTTATCACCCTTTTTAATCAGCCATGTTAACCAAGAGGCGCCCTCCGATTTGCACCAGCTGTTTAGATTAGTGCTTTTTTATCAATGCGATTGTGACAATTGCAAATTTGTTTGCTTGCGTTAAAAAAATATGCTTTGAACGATCATTTTCATTTTCAAATTTTGTAATTAGTTTGACATGTTCAGTTTCTTTACGCCTTTTAAAGCAAAACTTTTTTCCAATGATCGGAATAAAAGGAAATCTCAATCAATTTGAATTAGCTTGTGCAGGGGGGGGGGGGGGGGCCTTTTTTTATTCATATTTTTTATGAAAAGTAGACATGTTTCTAAGACTTTTGGTAGAGTATGACTGTTCAAAACTCAAAATTCGATTTTTCGCGAATTTTTGAAAGTAAAAAAATGGCCGATTTTTTAATTATCTATTGCTCACGATCTGCTCAACGGATTTTAATGATTCGACCACCAATCAAACCGTCTCAATGAGAAGAATATTTTGTTTTTTTTTGTTCATTTCTCTACGATCTGTTCCTACCGATTTATTCACAAAAAACCAGTTTTTCAGTTTTCAAAATTTCAAAAAATTTATAATTTCTAGGTAAAAATTTCATTTGCGCCGGACGAGACCCAATTTTTCTGAAATTTCAGGTAATTTTACATATTTGTACCAATCAACAACTTTGAAAGCCTTGGACCATCAGAGATATTTGAGGTTAAATATTCGCATTCTCATATTGGCCCTATGTTATAGCATAGGCAAAAAATGAGCAAAAATTTTTTTGTCTCTGAATACCAATTTTTTGGCTCAATAAATTTCTTTTAACCCCTATCCATCTAGCTGTGTGGTTTTTAGCTTCACTTTTGACTTTTGGGTATGAAAATAATGATATGGTTTTTCCCTATGCTGTAGCATAGACAGTGTTGTAGCATATGAAAAGTTGCAGTCAAAATTATTGCACTCAAAAGTCAAAAGTGAAGCTAAAAACCACACAGCTAGATGGATACGGGTTAAAAGAAATTTATTGAGCCAAAAAATTGGTATTCAGAGACAAAAAAATTTTTGCTCATTTTATGCCTATGCTATAACATAGGGCCAATATGAGAATGCAAATTTTTAACCTCAAATATCTCTGATGGTCCAAGGCTTTCAAAGTTGTTGATTGGTACAAATATGTAAAATTACCTGAAATTTCAGAAAAATTGGGTCTCGTCCGGCGCAAATGAAATTTTTACTTAGAAATTATAAATTTTTTGAAATTTTAAAAACTGAAAAACTGGTTTTTTGTGAATAACTCGGTAGGAACAGATCGTAGAGAAATGAACAAAAAAAAACAAAATATTCTTCTCAATGAGACGGTTCGATTGGTGGTCAAATCATTAAAATCCGTTGAGCAGATCGTGAGCAATAGATGATTAAATAATCGGCCATTTTTTTACATTCAAAAATTCGCCAAAAATCGAATTTTGAGTTTTGAACAGTCATACTCTACCAAAAGTCTTAGAAACATGTCTACTTTTCATAAAAAATATAAAAAGGGGGGTAAAAATTTTTGTCCGTCCCTCTATTTCAAACTTTTGACCTTCTCAGAAAAGCTCTCGTAAATTATATAATATATTAATAAATATATAATTAATAAATATATAAATAAATAATTAATATAATTAATATAATATAATAATAATAAAAATAAATTAAATAATAAATTAAATAAATTATGGGTAATTGCTTTTTTTTAATTGTTTATTCAGGATCAAAACTGCGCAGATTCTTGAAATTCAAATTTCCCGCCGTTGCCTGATCTCGCCCTGATTTGGTGGTCATCTTATACATCGTGTGTCACGTAAATCTTAGTTTTTTCTGTTTCACTTTTGCTGTAAAATGCCATCATGTTAAAGTTTGGAATGTGCTTATTTTTGAGCCTTAAATTAAAATTTCAAGAATTTTGTCATCTGGAGCACACTGAGAGCTTTCGATTGATGTATATATGTCCTAGGGTTCAACCTACCAGTCTTCCAATCAATTTGGTCAAACGCAACCATGCAAAAACTCGACCACCCGTTCATAACTAGGGCGCTGTCGCACCTTAGGATTAAGAATTTATGTCCTATTATTTATGTCTTAGGTTTCAACCAAGAATTCATTCACAATCAATAAAATTTCATGAAAGCAAGCAACCACCTAAATCTGCCCATTCATAACTAGAATAAAATTTCATGAAAGCAAGCAACCACATAAATCTGCCCATTCATAACTAGAGCGTGGTTGCCCTCTAAGTTGTTGCCCTCTAATTTAAGACTTCAAGCTAACCTGCGCATCAGTTTATATAAAACTGCGCAGTTTGGCTTCATATTTGTAATTTTTTGCAGTTTTTTTAAAATTTTCTAAAATTCCAGGGCAAAAATCAAAATTTCACGATTTTCGTCCTTGAGATCTCCCTCTAAGCTTTCGATTGGATATATATGTCCATGCAACCATGAAAGCACATGCAACCACCCGAAAACTCGATCACCCATTCATAACTAGGGCGCTGTCGCGCCCTAGGACGAGGGACGAGGGATGGATTTTAAGCGGGGTCTTGGCGCCACCTGGATTGGCAGGTTCTTGGCAAGGCTGCGCATCAACTGGTTTGGTTCAGGGTAATTGAAGGTGAGCTGATTTGATGAAAGGCATGAGTGATGCAAGTGGGGAAGCAAGAGCAAGGTGGGGATGACACCTGGTGCAAGGTAGGGGACAATGGCAGCTCTGGGTGGGAGCAGGTTTGGCAGTTGAGATGGGTGGCAGGAGACCAGCTGTCTGTTAGCCATTCAGACATATTGAATGGGTAGTTGCTGTGGCACGTGTGGGAGCACTTGCTGGTTCTGGGGTGAGGATCAGTCCATGGAGAAGTTGATGAGGTTGTGTAATGTGGGGTCGGTGGAGAAGTTGGTGAAGTTCTGGTCCACATATGAATGTGGGATGTGGCAGTAGTAGGCGGGTGGCAGCTGCTGCTGCAAGTGTTCGTACTTCGAATTGCTACGGATTCTTCTTGGGTGCTAGGCTAGTAAGTTGTCCATTCATGAGCTTGCATTGATTTTGTGGAGTGGAGATATACTAGAATGTCTTCGTCTGGTGCAAATGAAGCGTAGCAGCATATAATCCAAGCACAATAAAAACATAAGGTACTAGTAATGAAGCTCTATCCGTCACGTTCTGCCATACAAGTGTGGGGGTAAGAGAGGCCAAAAGGAATGTACATCGTAGTCAAAGGGGCAAGGACGAGCATGATGGGAGATGACAGTTGGCTCATAGACGAACATGCCCGGGTCTTCCTCACCTCAGCACATCAATAATAGCTAACTAAAGTTTCGATCGCTTAAATGTGAATTCAAGGCGAAATCATGGTACTTGTGTCATTTTTCTAGAACAAATGCAGCAAAAACCAAATTTTTAAAGCAATGATAAACTGCAGAAAAGAAAGTATGAAATGCAAAGTAGGTAAAGAAGTGAAGAAAAAGTGTAGAAGATAAGCGATGTCCAGCGAGTCAATGTCCAGCGACTCCTCTGACTGGCGTCGTTGGAGGTCACAAAGACTCAGCTCCTGCTCGCGGTGTATCTCGGTGGGGCATCCACCTCCGAAGGGGAGCCATCCGGGGAGAGCTTGTCCGAAGCGGGAGTTGTTGATGGCATACTTCCACTCGGTAGCCTTCCGTTGGGCAGATGATCCCCAGTCAGTGTACTGGGAGACCCAGATGATGAGCATGATGATGCCGATGAAGGTGATGATGCTGACAATGATCCTGATGACGGTGATGATGGGACGGACAATGGAGCTTCCAAGTCTGTCAATCCCCTTCCAGGACTGCTTGGCCAGTCCCTGAGCTCCTTCTGACAGCTTGCCCACGACGTTGCCAATGAGTCATCTGTAGGCATCGATGCCTTGAATGACAGTGCTGGGGTTGAGGGCGAATCCACTGGTGTAGTTGACCAGTCCGTCCACTCTACAGCTGATGACGGGTATGTCGGTGGCGTAGCTGGTGAGGGCGGAGAAGGGGATCTCAATCCTTGAGTTGAAGAGAATGGGCACTTTGTAGGAGATGTTTGGGGCGAAGGGCTTGAAGAAGGGGCTGTGGAGGACTGAGGTGAAGGATTGGTTGGTGAGGTTCTGGAAGAGAGCAAGGCTCTCTCCTGTGTCGCGGGGTCTGCGAAGATGTAGGGCTGGACCAGGTGGCAGTCCACCTTTGGGCTGTGATAGGTGAAATCTCTGCCGGGTCCCTCCGGGAGGAACAGGATCTCTCCACTGGTGAGCTTCACAGGGAGGAAGAGGTAGCACTGGTGGGAGCCGGGGAGGTGATGGTAGGGGTAGATCAGTGCTACGTGGGCCTCCAGGCACTTGGCAAGGTAGACGGCCAAGCCCTGGACTGAGGCGGAGATATCGGAGCAGCTGGTGTAGGCTTGTAGTCCGATGGTGGGGTTAATGTAGAAGAGCTGCTTGAGGACTTGGCACTGGTGGTTCTCCAGCAGGCAGATCCGCTGCTCTTCTCTCAGCTTGGCCTTGTTGATGATGTCGTCAAGCTTGTCGATGATGAAGTGGATCTTGGCCTCTACGGGGTTGTGGATGTTGTACCAGTGCTCAATTTTGCCGAGGTGCTGGTGGACGGCTTCTATCCATTCCTTGCAAGCAAGATGACTGAGCACAGGAAGTTTGAGCCTCTGTGCTTCATCAGTCTGATCAGCCTGGGGCCTCGATTTGTCAATGTCAAAGGCCAAGGAGATGGAGTCGTGGGCCTGATCAGCCTGGGGCCTCGATTTGTCAGTGTTGAGGACTGAGGAGATAGCGCTGCTTTCAGCCATTCCTCCTTTTGCACAAACTCCTCATCGCTGTAGCTCCATCGGTGGCAAGACCATGCCCAGAGGGGCTTCTTGTTGCTCCAGTGCTGGGAGTGGTCTCAGTGGGCAGGCTTGTGTGGATGTCCAGGGGGTACATCCTTGTTGCCGGGAAGGAGGGTCTTGAGGTGGACGTGGGGAGTGTCATTCTCTCCCTTGTGTTTGCTGTTCTTGGGGTACTTGAGAGGGTGTCACGACAATTTGCACCCAGGACTATTTGCACCCGACTATTTGCACCCGACTATTTGCACCCCGACTATTCACACCCAGGATTATTTGCACCCGGCGATTTGCACCCTAACGGAATTTTGTACTTGCCAAAGAATATTTGTAAATTGCTGTCATCTTTCGCACCCTGCCCCCCTATAGAGAGATCAGCGCCAGCCTGCGTTTGGCATGTGTATGTATTCGTATTTAGTTTTTCCTCTCGGTTTCTGGAACTGCGACAGTTGCGTTTTTCGAATTCCAAGAACTGTGACAATTGCAGCTTTGCAAAATTGAAGAACTTTGATGCCTGCAACTTTTTTAACCAGGATGGGCTGAAGATCGGCTATTCTGGCCAATATGAAATCTAAGTTATAAAACCTATTGCAGATAGTCATTTTTGTTTTGATACTTTAGTGTAACTAAAACTATCAAAATGGTAGGACTAAAATTGGTTTTAGAATCTAGATTGAATAATAGCAGAATCACTAAAATTCGCATGATTATCAAAACTGAAAAGGCAGATTTCCAGTGTCTTGGTTACCAGTCTTAGCTGCAAATGTCACAGTTCTTACAATTTCTTTGACATTTGCCAAAATAGCTGATATTCCCACCATCATGGTCCAAAAAGTTGCCTGCAAAGCTGCAACTGTCACCATTCCCGGAATTTGAGGAAATGCAAATTTCACAGTTCCAGATGTCCAGAGGAAAACTAAATGTGAATACATACATATGT
>JASANA010011789.1:0-17648 GCA_030248095.1 Ptycholaimellus sp. GST1_10 | reverse complement strand
TTTATTCAGGCTAAGCCAAAAATCAGAACGAAGGTCATTTGGATGGCGTTTGTAAGATAGAGATTGGTTTGCAGCAATTGATGAGATGGTGACGTCGGGAGAAGTGCCAGCAAAGCTGGGAGAGCTGGCAAAGGCGGTGATGGCCAGGGGACCAGCCATGGCCGCTTGCGGCATTTAATCTACCCATTCTGGCTCTTGCTGCATGCATCAAAGGTGCTCTAAATGAAGCTGACTTGCTAAAGCTTATCAGAGCGGGCTTGATCGGCTGATGTCACTGATGCCTTTGTGCAATGCTTCAATCTCACCAGGGTGATATATGTATTTCTTGATCTGTGTTCATATATCACAATTGTTTTGAGATATACATATCAAAAAAACCCACTCGCAATAAAAAAATTGCCAGATATCTAGGGCTTGGCATCGGAGGGAGGAACGAAAATAGCCTTCTCTTCAAGAGTGGCGTACTTCTGAAAGAAATGAACAGCATATGTGCAGGTGGGAATGACTAGCATCTTCTTCTCCGCCGCATGCTTCAAAACGGCCTTCAAATTTCACACGAACTCCTTCCAGCGTTTGAAAGAAGTACAGATGGTACCTGGGTAAGCAATTTGGCGAGGCCACGGCCTTGGTGCTGCTCTGGAGTGACGGTGTGGAGGATGTCCAGCCTTGCCTTCCCAGGCAACTCATACTCTAAAGTTGCTCGGCTTCCATCCTCCAATAGACCCAAGCTACAAAGGTCAGCCATGGCGTCTAGCTAACGGATAGTGGAAGATAGAAAAGACGTTGGTTGGCATCGTGAAGAACCTTGCTCTCTGTCATGGTTGTAAAAAAACGACCGACCAAACGCCCACTACGCATTTTGTCTGCCCATTGCCTTAACCCGCCTTATCAACACTTCACTCATGCGCACTTTTTTCTCATCCAATCATCTCTCTGCTGCTCATCGGCGGCTGTTGGCAGAAAGAAGTGGGATGTTAGCTTCAGGCTCCTTTATTGGTGACAACGCAGAAGGAGGCAACGAGGCATAGGAGGCATTTGAAGGGAGAGTGATGACAACAGGGTTCAACAAGGAAGGGGCTGAAGCTAGGGGCGGAGTGATCAGAAGAAGTAGCCGAGGATCTTGCCTCCCAGGTGCTTCCGTCGCGCCTCCTCGTGGTCCATTATCCCGCCCGACGTCGTCAGCACCAGATACCTACACTTCCCTTAGGCTTCTTTATCCAAACAAGGGAGATGAAGGGAGTGGTCACCCGAACTGACGAGAAGGGAGCAGATTGGTGGTGAGCTTCTCGAGGTCGCGAAGCGGGACGTCGAAGCGGGGCGAGATGACGCCGACCTTGTTGATGCGGCCGGTGAGGTTGACGACGATCTTGTTGGAGCGGTGGTCGTCTACCACTTCGAACTCCCCGATGTACCCGTGCTTCATCATCACACCCAGGAAGCGGATGATCACCTGCCCACCAACAATACCCTCGTCCATGGGCTGGCTACGCGTGATCAAAAGGGGCACCTTGGAGGAGGGTCGAATGAGGACCTGCCTCTTTCCGCGCTTCTCAGCGTTCGACATCGTGCGCAGAGCATCTGCAATCCCACTCTTCCACCACTGCCTGAGCGAGGTTGTGGAAAAACCTGCGAGCACGTCCATACGCACCATGGCTCCTGTCCTTCTAGCTTCTCCACTCCTTTTCAACTATCAATAGCGCCTGCAATCATTCTGAACAATGGCGGATGATAGCCTATCGTCGAAAAAGGCCGCCTACTGCTAAGCTTTGGGCCAGTCTAAATTGTAAAGCCTTGAAAATAGAGGAAATAGGCAGCCTAAGGCAGTGTTGAAATTGCGTCAAGGCTCCTACGTAGCTCCTTTGCTGGGCAGGGGGAGGAGGGCAGTGTTCTGACAACCAGGAGCGCCTCCCACAGCGCCAGCCAACCTGCGCATCAACACTACCCCATGCGCAGGCGCCCAGCTAAGCCGGAGAGTGGGGGCTGGGAGGGGGCGTAAGGGGACTGGTGAACCAGTGACCCCCTCAACCGGCCACCCACTAACTCCCTCCCCTCACCTCCTGCACAGCCTGCCTTGAAACACAGCCAGCCACTTCTATCCATTCTCACCCGCTCCCCAATTAGCGCCTCCCGCAATCACTCCCAACCGCACCTGTCGCTTGCTTTTACTTCAAACATAGATCATTCTAAAACGGCGAGTTTCTTGTGGCAGAGCCAGTTTTTGAATTTCATTCAAAACGGGTTCTTCGACTCCAAGGAACAGAAGCTGTTCTCTCTCATTGGTTCACAGCAAGGGACTTGGTTGGCTAGGCGAATGGGGCTGGGAATCTTGGCGGAGTGGCCGGGGCTGCGACCCCGCGGAGGCGGCGGAGCGGACTACCTCCTCAAGTTCCTTCTAGTTGGGGACGCGGATGTCGGGAAGGATGAAATTCTGGAACTGTTGGAAGAGAGCACCGCTTCCTCCTCCCATCGAAGACTCTGCTCTCATCAAGGTTCCACCTGCAAACTATCCTTCTATCTTCACTGCGACAGTTTCAGCAGCCTTCCACCCGCGAGAAGCGCACATCCTGATGGAGGGAAAGCATGTCAAGCTCCAGCTTTGGTAGGATGAAGAATTGGAGGGTTAGGAGGTGAGAATGTGCTGGTTGTAGGGACACGAGTGGACAGGGACGCTTTGGAACGATAATCCGGAGCTATTCGCGCGGAGCTCAGGGCATTCTTCTCGTCTACGACATCACCAATCGCTGGTCCTTCGACGGCATCCAGAGATGGCTTCGAGAGTGTGATGAGGTATCACATCTTTTTCATTCTGCTGAGCAGAATTGAGACTGAATTAGGACATTTTCAGCTAGCCCCTGGGATTCCAAAAGTTCTGCTGGGCAACCGGCTGCATTTGGAGTTCCGGCGCCAGGTCTCACGCGAGGAGGCCGAAGCCTACGCTAGAAAAAGAAAAATGGAATATTTCGAAGTCTGACTTCCTCCATTACTCCTCTTTGCTCTCTCCCCGACGTCTGTCTGCCTTCAGGTGTCAACGCTAGCCTCGTTCAACATCCAGGAAAGTTTGACAGAGCTCTCCCGCCTCGTCCTATCCCGCAACGGCATGGAACGCCTCTGGAAATCCTCCCGCGGTTGGCCACTTCTCTCCTCTCCTTCCAGCCCTCACTGAGATAGTGGTTCAATTGAGTCTCCTCCCTGCAAGAGGCCGCCTGTCGCTGCATCGTACGACGTCTGGCCACCGTGCACGACATCCAGCGCCTGCCCCTCCCGCCCGGCCTCCAGCGCCAGCTGAGCTCCTTCGCGGACAGCGGACAGCTGACCGCCGCCGCCTCCCTCCCCCGCAGGGCTCACCGACGCTCCGCCTCCACCTCCTCCGCCGCCCGCCTCCTCAACCTTCCCTCCTCCTCCTCCGCCTCCCCCCTCTCACCCTCCCCACGACCCTCCCACCGCCTCAGGACTCACTGCTCTCTCATGTAGCCCCACCTTCTCCACCTCAGCCTCCTTCCATCCATGGCCTTCCCTCATTTTGCATTTCCCCGCATTTCCCGTGTTTCGGACGCTTGCAAAGCAGAGGATGATTGTCCAGTTCTCCAAATACTCCTTCCTCGCATGCCAATGCAATGTTGCGGCCTTTCCATTTGCCTTGTTCCTGACAATATTTGTTGTATCGCTAATTCATCTTCTGTTCCGATAATGTTATTGCTGATGCTAAATTCTATTCTGCCACATTCCATAGGGAACAAAAAACAGGCACCAAAGCACACAATTTTTGAAAATGGCTTTTCAAACACGCACGCAGAAAGTACTAAATTCGATTCGGTAAACGGCATATTGACTGTTTTAGCAACGCATATGCCCAGTTTTACAAATTTGAAAATTGATTTTCCACTGAAAATAGGTCATATACTTAGCTCTTATATAAAACGTTTTATAAAAGAAGCCGCGCACCTATTAGCACTAGCCTATATTATCTTGTTATCTCGCATTGTCTTTCACCATTCTTTATCGTTTTTTAAGCCAAACTCCGGATATCTTCAGTGGTGTCCTCCTTACTTTTCATCAACTCCTTTTGCATCTGCAAAATACTGGGTAGGAAATCTTCGTAGTAAAATGTTTCATTAATTACTGGCCAACCGTTGTGTCAAAATTGATGAAAATTGGTCAGAAGTTAGCTCTAACACTCTAGTTCAGTGTTCAATCCGCGTTACAAAATATTAATCGGTGCTTAATTGGCAGACGATTAACTGAAAACACCCCAAAAGACAGGTTTGCAATTTAAAGTTTTTTCAAAAAAATTGTATGTTTCTTATATTTGGTCAGCATTTAGTCCATACAATAATTTAAGTTGTACTTAATTAATTTTGCTAAAACTAAATCATTTCAACTAATCTTTCTGATTTTCCTTGTGACATTGGATTCTATGATGCAGCTAGAGAACTCCAGAGAAGATGCCTCTGCAGAGTTCATTAGCCACCATTGCTAGCCACTAAACGTCAGGCCCACAGGTTATGCGACTTCATTTCAATTTTAATTGGTATGTTAGTTAACTGCTGGCAAAAATGCAGGCAAATTTTTTTGCGCGGCCGAAGGCCGCCTGCCGCGGAGGGCAGGGCAGTCAGAGCTCCGGAGGCCGGAGGGCATGGGTGCGGAGGCCCCGGAGCGTAGCCTAGCATGCGAAGCATGCTAGGCGAAGCGTAGGGGCCGTAGCACCCATGCCCGGAGGCCGGAGGAGCTCTGGCGCCCTGCCCGAAGCGGCGGGCGGCCAAGGCCAGCTTAACCAGTTACCCCATTTTTGCGTCCGTCTGTCCGCATATATATATATATATATTGTCTGTCCAGGGCCGGGCCTCCGCGGTTTTTCAACGAAATTGGCTGATTTTTTGCATGAAAGTCCGCCTAGGTGGTATCTCCAGGCCATTTTTTGGGCTTGGCGTAATTTTTCGATTTTCGTCCAAAACTCAAGTTTTTGATGTTTCAAACTACTAAAATTCATAAATCACTGGTTTTTCGACGAAATTGGCTGATTTTTTGCATGAGAGTCCGCCTTGGTGATGCCTTGGCACCATTATTAGGGCTTTGCGAAATTTTTTGATTTTTACCCAAAACTCAATTTTTTGATGTTTCAAAATACGAAAAATCATAAATCACTGGTTTTTCAATGAATTTTGTTGAATTTTGGCAGGTACGTCCGTCTAAGTAATATCTTGAAGCTGGCCAGACGAAATTTTGAAATATTTATTATTTATTGATTTATAGTCAAAAACCCAAAATCTTGATGTTTCAAAAATTTGAACATTCATAAGTCCATGGTTTTTCAATGAAATTAGCTGATTTTTGGTATGTACGTCCGTGAAAGTAATATCTTAAAGCTGGCAAAATGAATTTTTGAAATAATTAGTATTTCTTGATTTAAGAAGAAGCCAAAATCTTGATGTTTCAAAAATTGAAACATGTATAATTCACTGAAATCTGTTGAAGTTTGGCATGCATTTTCATCTAGGTGGTGTCTTGAGGTGAGGCCGCGCATCTTGGCAACCGCCGAGAATACCTTGTTTGTTAAATTGGTTCGTTAGAAATAAAAAAGGTTTATATGAAAAAACCGCAAATTACAAACCTGTTTTTTGGGTCCTTTCAGTTAATCGTCTGCCATTTAAACACCAATTAACATTTTGTAACGGGAATTTAACAAAGCAAAAAAGAGTACTGGTGCTAAATGGATAATTAATGGAATATTTTACTACGAAGTCTTCCTACCCCCCTGGTACATTTCAGAATGCCATTAGACTGAGTGCTAAATCAAGAAAGGCCTTGCGAAAAGGGATAACAAAATTGGTAAGAAGCTTCTGCTTCCCGCACAAATGATTGAGGTTTTCGAAGTTACTGCAAGTTTGCTTTTGTCTCATCCGTAATATAGTTTGTCCTTGGCTTATAGGCGTTCGTGCTTCTGCTTCGCTTGCAGAAACCAATCTATCTTTCTTGCGATTTTCTGCTTAGAAATCGGTCTTACTTTTTGGAAATGTATACCACATAGGTAGGTACGTGGTTCACTTCTGTCACTTTTTTTGCAAGTAACAGAGCAAAATTTTTATCGCATTTGTGATCACTGTTGTTGCTTCTTGACGAGGTGTTGAATGTCTTGGGTGATGTGGAAGGCTTCCTCCGTCTGGCTCTCCATCAACACCTTTCTCATCTTCCAAAGCCAATGGAAAAATCAGAAATGCAATCATCGAATGTTAAAAAAATTTGAGACATAACTATTTTTGCGCGAAGGTTGTGCTGGTTGCAATAGTGACGGAGCTCAGAGAATTGTTGGCCAATTTCCTGTCTGACCAATTTCCGGTCCTGCGCCACTTCCAGACAGCTGGTGCAGGGCCTGAAATGGAGCTGATGAGCTTCAGCTGACCAAAAGCGAAAAAGAAGAAACCGCGCTTCTTATTCCAGAAACAAGATTTGCATACCCACATCACTGCACTGCAACTGTTGCAAATCAGTTGAGATTGCATAGGTGGAGGAAGAGTGTAGAAGGTTTCCAAAAGCGAATGAATGTAGAAGGACTAACGGCGTTTAACAACCTGGCCAGTGCGGACGTGTGCGGAGGGAAGTTGGTGATTAGACGAATGGCCTTCGAGCCCGGGCACTTACTTAGTCCTTACGTTGCAGGCTCTGTCTGCAGTGCTCCGCTCGCTCTCCATTTTTCTCAGCCTCCAAGCCATTTTAGACATTCACCTCTTCCTTCATCCTTCCTGCCTTTCCTATCCACCTCCTTCTGCATTAGGGCCAACACGTCTAGGTGAATCACGTCGAAGCGCAAGTCAAGCTTGTACGCCACTTTAGCTCCTACCTCATTCACTTCCAGCGCTGAATGGCCTGCAACATCACTGCTCTGTCTTAGCCTCACTGGCGTCAGAAGGGGACTGATTTGCACCCTAAAGTACGAACACCAGCTCTGATTTGCCCACCGTCGCCGTCGTCGTACCCACCGTTTTGCCCACCGTCGTTTCGGACCAATTTCGCGAAGAATTTACCAGAGCTTGAAAGAATCCTCACCCTCAGTGAATTCAAGAGGCGATAACAAAGCCGAAACCACGTACAGCCTCTGATGTCGGTTGAAAGATCTCTGAGTTGATAGGGCGCGGGCTTCAAACCAAGAGCTTGGTGAGCAGAAGAAAAGCTTTTTGCATCACCGTTCAGCTTAAAGGTGAGAGAATCATTACTTCGAAAAAGGATTCAAAGACTCACCCAAAAATGAAGCAAGATAAAAGGCGGAGTGGAGGAGTTTTGACTGAGGGAGGCAATGCGGCAGGCGCCTAAGACTGCTTTGTCTGCCTGGAGATGGAGGGGCCAGGCTAGTCTAAATAATGGCTTGCCTTGGAACATTTTGGCTCACACTGTCAAAGCGTCAGTGCAACTAAGGTCAAAGCCCATTTTTCCAAGTTCCCAGTCCACCTTGTGTTGTGTTGCATTCAGTGTAAAGCAAGGTCGTGGTAACATTGTTCGAGCTGCGTATCTGGAGTCAGTGTATCTTGAAGCTTCATCAAGTTTTTGCAAATATTTTTTCTTTCTCGATTTCTCGATCAAATATTGATGTTTCAGGTATACACAAGCACAATTCCCCAGTTCTCAAATGAAATATGCCGAAATTGGTCTGTCTTAGTGGTGCCTTAAAAAGTTGAAATGAAATGACTAAATTAGAGTGAAGCGTTCTGATTAAGCTGCACAAAATGATGTATTCCCAGTTTACCGACATGAGTACTTTCTGTTCCCAGTGTTCTGTGTTCTGACTCAGGGCATTTCCATCTTACAGTCTGCGCCCCTTAAGCTAAGCTTTGCAAGAAATCTGCGCAGTTAGATGACCTCAGCCCCTGCCTACTCATCCTGGAGGGCAAGGTGCAAAGCTGGTTAATGATGGGTGCGGTGGACGGGGAGAAGGTTGAGCTCTACGTCTACGACGTCACCCGTGGCATCGCTCGCCAAGTATCCCCCGGCTTCCTCGGTCGACAGATTGACGGCATTTGGCACACTGCCATTGTCGTTTACGGCCAAGGTCTCCTCTTTCACACCCTTCCTCCTATTTTCCATTCAAACTCTCATTCCAGAGTACTTTTTCGGCGGTGATGGAATCAATTGCGCCCCTCCTGTTAGTCCAAACTATTCTATCCATCATTGTTCACCTAATTTGCTTGCAAGGCGTCCATCACAATGCTCGGACCGCCTACTCAGATCACAGAGCTTGGAACGACTGACATTCCCCAGGAAGTCTTCCACGAGTACTTGAACCAGATTGGGAACTCATCTTTTCGGTTCCTTCCACTCCAGCCCCAAGGATACATAAATAGAATGAATGCAGCGGGGACACGTACCACTTGACGGAGCACAACTGCAATCACTTCAGCCACGAGGCGGCCCAGTTTCTCACTGGCGGCGGAATTCCCGACCATATCCTCAATCTTCCCAACGAGATCTTCGCCACGTACTCCCATTCCTCCCCGCCTCAATTGATGGCCCTAAATTGGCCGGCTGCAAGGCCGATGGGAGCGATGCTGAAGCCGATGCTGGACCAGATGATGCTCTCCTTCGGGCCGCCGCCGGGAGTGCCGCATCCCCATTTCGGTGCCCCACCCTCTCAACCTCAGGCAGCGTCCGTCGCCAGCCAACCATCTTCCGCCGCCTCCAAGCCCCCTTCCAATGTCCAAGATGACATTGATCTCGATTGAGCCCATTTTAGTCCCAATTTAGTTCTTTACTTCCCACATTCAGTTTCGTCCAGTTATTCTCCTCACCTCAGTTTGTGATTTAGTCACCGATGCTTTATCAGTGAAGTATCTACGCGAGTGTCAAATGAAGTATTTTGATGCAACACAGTCAGTAGGTGGATCAGACACAAACTGCGCAGTCTGCTACGCAATTCAAGGTCCTGGATTAAAAGAACAATCCGCATATCATTGTGAGCGTTCCTTGAAGCAATGAGGAGAAACGTAGTGAGATGGCCGGGATTGTGGGAGAGGTTGAGGCAAGGCTCAATCTTAGTGCCTGCTATGCCCCTGTGGAGGTGCAAAGCTCTGCTGAGTGCCGCTTCATCTGCCATTCCCAATAACATCGACGCTGCTTTGGTTCTGCTTTTGACGGTTGAAGGAGATGAAAAGAAGTTGTTTTTTGAGAGCCACAAGGGGGACGCGGCGTTGGAGAGAGTGGTGGAGGAATTGGGCTGTCTGAAACTGCCCAAGGTTTCCAGTGCCTACGGCAAAACTGAGTGGTACAAGCGCATCCGTCAACCGGAGGCCAAGGACTCGCCCCGTCAGCTGCTGCAAGACATCATCCGTTCCCCTCCCATCCATCCACACACTTCCCCATCTTCTAACCACTCATAGACCGTTTAGAACATGCAAGCCAGCATCGCCTGGATCGTCACATTCGCTTCCGCATGCTTCGAATTATTGCCCGCCTGCCTCAGGACGCAGGCCGCGTTTTGCCCCTTCTCCAGGAGGACGTGAAACTTCAACGCCAACTCTTCGCTGCCTTCCAGGCTTCAGCATAATCATACTTCAAGTAGGCGTGGAATGGAAGTAGGCGTGGAATGCAGGATCTGCTGTGTCTGGAGGCAGAGGACGGGGAGGAGGATGAGTGGCCGCCAAGGGACATCCTGGCCCTGCTCCTGTTCGTAGCCCAGCACTGTGCGGACCTTCAGCCGCTCAATTCTGCCTCATTCGCCAGCCTTTTCATCCGTTTGAAATCCAGAGCCCAGGACGTTTTCACCGGTCGCTGTTTCAGGAGGCTGAAGCTCAGTTGAAATGGACATAGGGGTTGTTTTAGACAAGGAGCTTGTGACGCTAGTGTGGCGCTGGCGTCGTCTCCTCATAGGCTCCGTCTGGAAGCTGGAGGCACACCCAGAACTCGGCATCAAAGCCCTCGCAGCATTTGCAACTGTCTTTTCTGACGCCTTTTTGCAATATGAGAGGAGAGAGAAAGGTATTGAGGATTTGCTGGTGAAGAAGGAGTGGAGGGCGGCGGAGGAATTGGTTTTGGTGGAGTGTGTCGTAGGAGGGCCATTCATTCGACATTTCAAGCGCACTACGGAACAGCTGGCAAAGGCCGCAAAGAAAATAGCTCCTTTGCAAGAAAAAATGGACAGACTCCTTCCTCACCTTCTCCAGGACCCCAAGCCCAACTCTGGCTTCATCATACTCGCTGCCAAGGTTGCCCCACCACAGCTCATCCCATTCACAGCTCTCTGTCTCCCCTTTAAGACAATGGCCTAGGTTTAAAGGCTTTGAGCGAGTTTGGAGTGGGGCGAAAGGAAACGGAGGACTCGGTGAAGCGGTTTCTGCTGACTGGTGGACAGGCGAAGTTGGGCTTCCCCGCCTTCGCGCGCCTGGTGAAGCTGCTCTGGGACCAGAGGAGCCCCGGGAACTCCGTCCTCGGCCACAAGATCCTCCACCACCTCCTCTCTCAGGAGCAGCTGATGAGGAAGGAGCCGGGCGGGGAGTTCTCCGCTCGCCGCAAGGACCTCTGGTACTCAATCGCCTACCCACTCCTCTACTGCAACTCCGACCCTTTCACCGCTCACCCTCAAGCCATGCCCTGCCTCCTCGCCCGCCTACTTCAACCAGACCCCTACCAGCACTCTGCGCTCCAGGCTGCCAGCTTAGGACAGGTCCTTCCTCCTCTCTCCCTTCCTCCTCCTCTCCCGTCCCGTGTCTGAAGGTCTTCTTTTGAAGACCATTAGGAGTCTGAGTCGGCTAGTGGTCTTCAATGGCAAAGAACTGGCACGCCTGCTAGTCAAGGACGCAAGTGTACGCCAGCTGCTGAGCAGCACTCTTACTCCTCTGCTCACTGACCCCCACCAGTTCGCCCAGCTCATCGGTTGGCCCATTTTCCCATTCTTGTCTGTCTACTGCATGAAGCATGGGAGGTAATGCAGAGATTAGTCGCTGGCAGCTGTACGACCTGGACTGTCGGCTGGCCATCTGGGGCGGGGACAGGGTGAGCTGGCCGCGCATGACGGAAGCCGTCCACGACCTCGTCCTACGCACCCGATTCCCCTGCAAGCCTTGCGAGCTTCTCCATCGCGGTGCCTCCACTCACCTCGCGCCCATCGCTGCCGCCATGCGCCGCAAGGTCGACAACGCCTCGCCCGCCATATTCACGCCCCTGCCTCACCTCAAGTCCATGGTTCCACTCCAAGCCAAGCAGCGCATGAAGACAGAACTCAAATTGGGCGCCAGATCTCCTTCAAGAAGCTGAAGGAAGCCAGAGGCCTGCTGAGCAGCCTGGACTGCCGTCGGCTAGGCAAGGGCCTGCCCCTGTTCTACCCTGTCGGTCGCTCTAGCAGCTCTGTTGGATGAAGAGAGGAGAAAGAAAAGAATGTGCAGAGCCATGGGAGCTGGATGCGGCGGGGACAGAGCTTCAGCAAACGGCCAAGGAGGCCATTGGGGAGCTGGAGCAGTGCGGCTACCTGGTCAAGCTCATTTGGCCTCGCAAAGACAGCAAACCTCAGCCAAAACCCATCGCCAGTTCTATTCAAGAATTTTTTCAATTTATATATTTTTTACCACTTTCAGATGGGCGAAAAGTAGCGACGAAGCCGGAATCCAGCAAGAAAAGAAAGCGAGAAGAAACGAAATTGAGAGCTCAAAGTGTTGCCTAATTGGAGAGAGATCCTTGAACAAGAGCCATCCATTGCTTTGTTCAGAAACTGGCAGATGTGGGGTTGTTAATTCATTCAAATCTTGTTTTAAACTAATAGAAGCAGACTGCAGAGTACTACAAAATCAAGGCACAAATCGCTGCAAAAGCTTTGGTGATGGGAAAGATGCAAAGTAAGCGTAAAACATAGCAATTGGGGCAAAATTCTTCTAAAAGAGGCCTCTTTTGGCAACAAAGGCGAGGAGGACGGTGGCAGTGGAAGCCCAGACAAACTCCGGCCCACCCAATGCTCCAATCGCCCCACGCAGCCTCCCTAGCCACCAGCCTAGTCCACTCTTGCCACTCGCTTCCTTCACGCTCTGCAACCCTTCTTCATCCTTTTCCTTTCCATCGCCTCCACCGCCTGGGTACGGGAAGAAGCATAGCGTTCTGTCGTAGGTAGTCCTGGAGCTGGCCATCCTCTACGCTGAGCACTGGCATGTACTCCCTGGACAGGCGTCGCGTCCACCAGTCACGCTCACCCGCCCTCAAACCGAAGAGACTGAGAAAAGGGCTAGGGAGGTGTAAATTGACTTGGGTTTGGTGAAGGAGTAGAGGTAGAGCTGGGCGCGGACGAACTTGGGCCCTCGCCGTCCACGCCAGGCGCCTCCGTTCACCAGCTCCATCACTCAATCCACTCTGCTTGCCACTTCCGCTTCCCGCTAATATGAGAGGGCAGGGAAACCTTCCGGCTGGTTGTGCATGATGCGCCAGACAAGGCTGAGGAGCCAAGGATTGCGCCGGTAGTCCCCCAGGGCTGCGAACCACATCTGCCAGTCCAGCCGCGGCTGATGCGGCACTGGCAAAAGCACTCCTTCATTCACCTCCCTACGCCTTCACCTCCAATCCCCACTCACCCACCACCGGCGGCGGCTTGGCCGGGTGGCCGGGCTTGTAGAGCCACTCCAGCTCTGTCCAGGGCCCACTCTCCGAGTCCGCTATTTCCAGCACCACCTCCGGTCGACCCCCAACCCCCGTCATCCTCAACCTCTTGCGTCTTACCCAGACTGAGGGGGAAGGGGGTGGAGGAAGGACTGGCGGAAGAGGCCGTAGCCGTGGACCAGCTCCCACTTGTCGGCCAGGGCGTGGAGACGGCGCACCTCGGGGAAGAGGCTGCGACTGGCTCCGTTGTCCAGCTGTGCAAAGGGCACCTGTCATTATCCGCTCATATTCATCTTTGCTGGTCACTATCTGAGTAGAAAGAATAAACTATGGATGCGGCGAATAAGGGAATGGCAATGGCGGCCATGAGAAGTGTATGGATCAAGGCAATCAAACGCCCACCGCAGCCTCCGACATCCGTAAAGCATCTCAAAGCCTCTTCTTCTCCCTAGCCCCAGTCCAGCTTCCTTGCCAACCGTAGAATGGCGGCCAGAATTTCGGTAGCCAAGAGGAGAGTGCCCAGTGAAATGGCCATTGGAACGGCCCAAGCGAGAAAAGCATAGAATTGGCTTTTCGAGAATGCTTCAATTGTAGCAGAGAATTGGAGCAGTGGTTGAGGCTGGTGGCGTAACCGATGTTGGAGCTAATAGATAAGCCGTCAGGAGCGAGACTGAGCTGGAATAGGTGAACAGAGTAGTAGGCCAGTGCCCCGTAGACACCGCCTATCACGGCCCACTTCAGGCCGAAGCCTACCAGGCCCGTACGCCGCTCCAATATTTTGCTGCCTAATGCTTTCCCAATTTCATTTATGCTTCCAATGGCTGAGTTTGCACCAAAGTTGGTGTCGGAGGAGGAATCGAGCAGCAGCGGTATGCAAATGACTGCGTAGAGGAAATTGAAGAAGTTGTAGTTCCCCGTCAGAATGATCGTCAGCATGAACGTCATCTACAAGATTGTTGTTTTAGCCGTTAAAAACTAATGAATGAATGAGTGGGACCTGTAGATAGCAGGCAACTTTCCGCAGGTGTTTGAACGGAAGCAGAAAGAGCGGGGGTAGGAAAATTTCAACCTGTATATGAGGTTGATGAGCTAGATGCAATTATAAAAAGGAATCGGAGTCTCTAACGATGTAGGTGAAGACGACGCCAAATTTGCGAAGCCAGTCCGGTAGATGATGAGCGAACCAGGCGAGTGGTGTGGGAATGCACTGGCTTTCAAAATGGTAGTCGAGTGCCGTGAGGCCCCACCAAGTTGGACACTCACTTGTCAGCTTCACCACACCAGAGGCGAACATCATCCTTGCAAACACCCCTCACCTACCTCTTCTACCCTCAACTAAAGCCAATGCGGTACCGAAAGACAAGCCATTTGAGGAGGAAGAGGGGGATTCGGTCAGGCGGAGCCACGCCAGCCCCACGCAGCAGACGCAGAGGAGCACAGAGGATGGCCAGGAACCCAGTTTCCAGCAGCAAAATGTCCCACTGGAACCACAGGAACGTCTGCCCCACCTCAATCCATTCCTCTTGCTTTGCTCCTGCTGCGATAGGGAGGCGTGGAGGGTGCCTGATAGCAGGAGAGGTAGAGGTACCAGAGAGCGGCGAAGAGGAGGCTGTCTCGCCAGGCCGGGAAGACGAGAGCCAGCGAAGCCAGCAGCATGCCCACCAGACTAGCCACCTCCATGCTCTCTGCAACCTTTCCTCCGTTCACTTAAGGTTCTAGCGAAAGGAAGGGAGGAGGGTGACCTGATGGAGGGAGTCCAGTGAGCTGCCGAATGAGATGGAGGCCGGAGGGACGATCGCCCGAGAAACTGCAGCTCCAGGCTTCATTCTCAGCTTGACAAGCATCAGAAAGTTAGTTTAGAAGACGAGCGAAATAGAAAGATCACCGCAACTCTTCTTCAACACCGACCTCACTGGTAGGACGCCATTATCCCCATAGAGGCCTGGAGAAGCTTGAGATTTAGCAAAATTTAGCAAAAAATGGATAACGACCAGGAATTTGATAGTAGAGTGAGGCAAAGGCCCAGAGATAGACGAGCGCGATGCTCCAGAGGAAGCAGTTGCGAACCTCCCCCGTCTTCATCCTCCCTCTGCTCTTGCAAAATGTCTCCCGCCTGGAGGTAACGGTAGTGGAATTCTGCGCAAACCTGCCGCTCCTTCTCCTACTCCTTGACGCAGCTGTTCCTTCTGCTCACACATTATACCACCACAATTCATGTATGCCTCACTTACACTACTTTTGCAAACAAGATCAATTTTGTCATCGTATTAGCCATAAGAAGAACTTCAGAAGAGTACAGCAGCTGCGTTATAACACAGAAGCAAGTTAACATTGACATGAAATACATACAAACAGAAAGCGGACAAGCGCTACAGCTTTTGTATCTCTCCTTGGCACATCGCCACATCTTTTATGATTCACATTTCTCATGCCTTTTTGAGGACAGATATAGAGGCAACAGTCTGACACAATTTGGACTGAAAATGTTTTGGCTTTGGCGTGTGCTGATTGTGGACTTCGGAATCCAATGGGTGGCCTGGATTCTTGCTTCGCTCTTGAAGACGGACAAGTTTTATGATGCTTGTGGTTGACTTTTGTGTTCGCAAATTGATCAAAGCGAATATTGGTTTGTTTCAGGCTCAGGAACTTTTCTGATCATCGTGATTTGGGAAGGACTGGTCTGGTGGCCGCAGAAATCGCTGATGCAAATCCTGCAAGCTTTCGCTGTCGTTATTTGGGCACTGAGGTGAGTGTGGAAGCTGATCTGAGCATGGCAGGGTTGAGAAAAACTTCAATAGGTTGGGATGCTTCCTGTTCTATCGAATAATGGCCACTGGGAAGGATCGGCGTTTTGACGACATCAAAGTGAGTCCGCTCAAGTTCTTTGGGGCTTGGACCATGCAAGGTTAGAGAAATGGTTTTTGTGCCAGCTCTCCAAATATTTGTGTTTCAGGCATTTGGATCCTAGTGACCCTGCTGCCTACGTTATTCATGCTAGAAGCCGAAATTGGACCAGAACCAGGACCCCAGAACATCATCGGTTCAGTACCCGTAATTGTACTCAAAAGCTAATTGGCACCTCTGTATAGGTTTAGCGATCTGGGCCTTTGGGTTCGTCATAGAAACTGTTGCCGACGTTCAGAAATCAATCTTCAAGCGGGATGCGGCAAATGAGGTTCTCGAATATCATTCAATCCTGAAGTCGAAAGAAAAGGATGACAGGGCAAATTCATCAAAAGCGGTCTCTGGGCAGTCTCCCGGCACCCGAACTATGTGGGCGAAATTCTGCTCTGGCTCGGCCTCTGGATCTCTGCCTCCTCCGCTTTGTTCCCATCTTCCCATATCCCCAGCCATCCGCCATTGACGAAAGAATTGTAGCATTCGCTGGGAGTACTTCACGTTCTTCTGCCCCGTCTTCAACTACGTCCTCATCGTCTTCATCTCCGGCGTCCCGCCCCTGGAGAAGTCCGCCCGAAAGCGATGGGGCGGCCAGCCCGACTACCAAGTCTGCCTTCCCTTCCTACCTAACTCCCTTTACCTCTGCCCCCTGTACCCAGGAGTACGTGTCGAAGACCCCGGAAATGTTCCTGCCAAGCCTGCGACTCTGCTGTCCCTGTTTCTTGCGGAGTGATGAGGAGCAGATTGTGGTAAGTGTGTTGTGGGAAGGATAGATGGTGTGTAGGCGGTGAGTGAAGGGTGTAGGGGGAGAAAGAGGGAGTGCTGCAGCCGGAGCAGGCGGTAGCGGACAACGCAGCGGCTCGTGAGGTTGCTGGCCAGTTGGTGCAAGAGGCCAGACAGCAGGGCCAAGAAAACACTGCACAAGCTTGATCATTCTAGTCCTTGTTCAAGTGCTGATTATGGCGCTATGTCTTCTCATCATTTTAGCATTTTAGTCACCTTCATTGTTGTGATATTTGTGTCAATATTCGATCAAGCATGTGAAGAGCAACGATGCGATGGAGAGGGAGGAGGAGCTTCAGGCCGCAGCCGAGGAACCTGTCCTCCCACACCTGCCCCCCGCTCCCCTTTCTCTCCCTCCCTCCCAACGCTCGCTTCCGCACTGTTGCCCAAGCTGGTAGTTGGAAATAAAACTCCTGCAAAGGCGATAGTCAAATGTAATTGCTGCGAAGCAGTGCCTGGAATGGCACAGCTTTATGGTGCGCAGTGAGTGGTTGGAGGACTCGCTCGGCCCCGCCAACGACATCCTCACCGCCAACCTCGACGACCTGGACTAGCACGGCTTCACGCTGCGCAACTCTGCCAAGGCCAACTAAGTATCCTACCCTCAGCCATGAGGAGAAGGACTTAGCCAGCTGGAAGCAGTGCGAACCAGCACCACCTCACTGCCCATTGCCTCTTCTTCTAGTTCTCCAGTGAGCACGCACTGTGCACACAAGAGGCTAGACTGAACAGGCAGCGGCAATGGCAGGGCCCCCTTTATCGACCCAATGGGTGTAAAGTGGAGGCCCTCCCCAACCCCCTCTCTCTCTCCCAGGCTCTGGGAGAAACGGCATTACAGGGCCGAGCGCCCTGCTAATTAGCTGCTTTTCAGTCTAGCCTAACTTGTGCACAGAGCGTGCTCACTAGAACGAGGATGAAGAGGGAGGAGGAGCTCCAGGCCGCAGCCCGAGGCCTGGTCCTCCCACACCTGCCCCCGCTCCCCTTTCTTTCCCTCACTCCCGCTCCCCCTTCACTGTTGCCCTAGCTGGCTAAGCCCTTCTCCCTCATGGCTGAGGGTAGGAGTACTTAGTTGGCCTTGGGCAGAGGTGCGCAGCGTGAAGCTGTGCTAGTCCAGGTCGTCGAGGTTGGCGGTGAGGATGTCGTTGGCGGGGCCTAGCGAGTCCTGCCAACCACTCACTGCGCACCATAAAGCTGCTCCATTCCAGGCACTGCTTCGCGACCAATTACATTTGACCATCGCCTTTGCAGGAGTTTAATTTCCAAAGATACCAGCTCGGCGGTACATGAGGAAGCGAGCGTTGGGGAGGGAGGGAGAGAAAGGGGAGCGGGGGGCAGGTCTGGGAGGACAGGTTCCTCGGCTGCGGCCAGGAGCTCCTCCTCCCTAGCAATACGTAACTGAACGAAAAGCA